>PVLD010014142.1:0-53464 GCA_004027595.1 Dinomys branickii
ATTGGGTCTTTGAATTTGGACAGGTACATGTTTTTTAATTCTTTGTATGTTCTAGATAGCAGTCCTTTGTCTGAGGGACAGCCAGCTAGGATTTTTTCCCAATTTGTGGGTTTTCTTTTTACTTTGCTGGTGATTTCTTTAGATGTACAAAAACTTTTCAGTAGGATGAGGTCCCAGTTATTGATTCTTTGAAGTGTTTTCCTTGCAGTTTCATTTTTGTTCATGAACTCTCTGCCTACTCCTATGTCTTCAAGATTTTTACCTACTTTCTCTTCCAATAGATTTAGAGTTTCTGTTTTAATGTTGAGGTTTGTGATCCATTTTAACCTGAGTTTGGTGCATGGTGATAGACTTGGGTGTTTCCTTTATGTTGACCTCACTGTCTCTGTTTAGAATTCCCTTGTGTGTTTTATACAGAGCTGGTTTGGTAAACATAAATTTCTTTAGATTTTGCTTTTTGTGGAAATATTTCTTTACCTATCAATTTGAAGGAAAAGTTTGCAGGAAACAGTAATCTGGATGAACAGTTATTTTATTTTAGGTTTTGAAATATTTCCTTCCACGTTCTTCCAGTCTGTAAGATTGTACTCAGAAACCTATTATTTTGATAGGTTGCTTTTATCTATTATCTGGTGCTTCATTCTAACAGCTTTCAGAATTTTGGGGATTTTGAGTATGATGTATGTTGGAGAGGATCTTTTCTAGTCACAACTATTTGTGGTTGTAAACAGATGTGTGCCTCCTCTACCTAGGTGTCCATTATAGATGTGGAATATTTTCTACTGTTTTCAGTGAAAAGATTTTTATGCCCTTGAAGTAACTCACTCATCCTTCCTTAATTCTTATAATCCTTAGTTTTGTTATTTTAAAGCCATCTAGTAGCTTTTAGATCATCTGTCTCATTTTTGTATCACTGTGTAAAGTGTCCACATTATCAACTTTGTCATCGTCCTGGTAGACTGTCTCCTGTCTCATCATGCCTACTGCCAAAGCCTTCAATTGAGTTTTGTATTTTCAGAGTTTCTGCTCAATTCCCCTGGATGAGTTTTAATTCTTTACTTATGTGCTAGTTCACATTCAGCATTATGTTTTAAAAAATTATTTAACTCCTTATTTGTGTCTTCTTTCAGCTCATGGATTGTTTATTAATAAAATCATTTAGCTCTTACATCTTTAAGCTAATTGAGAATTTTAGTAATTGTTTAATTCATCTGCCATTTGTTTATCTTTTATTTCTTCAATTATTTTAGTTATTTATTTCTTGAGTTCTTTGGATATTCATCTATTTCCGTGTCATAAGGTCAGCTTTTGGGGAGTTATGAATTACTGGAGGTATCATGTCACCTTCTCATCTCATGACTATTATTTTCTTGTGTTTAACATTGTAAATCAGTTGGGATAAAATGCTCTGCCACCACAATAGAGGTCTCCTCAGTAAGTTTCTCCCTGGGCTGTGTCTTTCGGCTATGCCGAATCATTCAGTCGGCAGGTACCTACTCCACCTATTGAAAATACTACTGGTCCAGTCCTTCTCCCTGCTTTGTGATGAGAGAACAAGTATCTGTTATAACAGCACCCACGGTACCAACCACCCATTAACAACTTAAAATTTGTTTGAAAAGTTTTCAATTCTTCTTCAAACTTGTTTGAAAATTTGCTTCAAAGGTTTTCAAGTTTCAATTTATCAGAATAAACTGATAATTAGCAAAAGGACAAAGGAAAAGGGAAGAATAAAATGAAATGAGATAACATAAAATAAAAACAAAAAAGAAAACAATGAGAAAACAGGACTTGATGATATTACTATTTTATACCCAGACAAGAAGAAAGGAAGATATGAAAGGTTATGTGAGAGGGCAAAGAGAAAAGGAGTAGAGAAATGCAAGTGTAAAGTGAGGGAGGTTTCATGAGTGTTTGACTCAATTGCATTATTTCCGAGGGCAGAAACCTAATTTTGGAAGACTCAAGAAGCAATATTTGGTGAGGAAGAATGCCATAGTTCAATCCAAATCACTATAGTTGTGAAACTAATCCATTCCCGCACAGAGTTGCAGAGACATTTACAGGCCTCATCCCCTTTACTTTGGGAGTAAATCAGTGTGAAGATGCATACAGAATGCTGCGTAGGCCTCACGTGCTGTCTGCAAGCAGATTTGGAGGGGAGGACAAAGCTTTGCCCAATGCCAGTCCTACCATCTAGCCTGCAGTATCCCAGAATCCCTGTTTTCCTCAGGATTTACTCTGCGCCTCCATGAGTTTTAGCCTCAGGGTTCTCTACCTGCCTTGGCATTGCAGAGCACTTCCCGTGGCCTCTGGAAGGCCCAGTTTCCTTTCCTCAGCTTGTTCTGACCTCTGTGCTTCTGCTGCCTTCTGGGGTCAGGGTGGAGGTTTCCTCAGTGCAGCCTGTTTCCTCCATTATTGGTACTTACCTAATTGCCTGCGGCACTGCATTTATCTTTAGTTCTTGTATCTCTTGGTGCCCAGAGGCAGAGAGGCAGGAATCATGAATCTCCACCGGTCATGTGGATAAGCATGGCTGGGACACACGCGCAGTAATGGCCGCCCCCTTGCCTTCTTCCCCCAAACATTTCTCCCTCTTTCTCTCTTTTGGTATTTTGCAGCACACCTAAGTATTTGACTGGACCTTTGCTGAGCTCTGTGCTTGTGCCCCAGAAATCTGTTGCTACTGTGAATATGTGTGTATTGTGCCCTGGTGGGGAAACTCTGCAGTTCCACTAGGGATAGAAGGCTGTACAGTGGCATCTGAGGTGAATGCCTGGCGGTGGCCACCACCCCTGCCTTCTTTCACTGAAAGTTTATTGTTCCCAGGGTGGCTGATTCTCCTGACTCAATCCAGGATCTCACCACCCATCTAAAGGTGTGCGTACATGCGTGTGCGTGTGTGTGTGTGCGTGTGTGTGTGTGTGTGTGTGTGTGTGTGTGTTGTTTTTATCACCACAGATTCTTGGCTCTGTCCCGGGCAGGGAAACTGATGACTCCCCCATGCTGTGAACAACGCCATATCCAGGTCTGCCCTGGGAGTGTGCCTAATCCCTCGCTGTTCAGCTTTCTGTATTGCACCTGCTTGCTCTCCCGTTCAGGGTGTATTCTGGTGGCTGGCAACTCTATCACCTCATGTACCTGCACCCTGACTGACCTCGGCACATACCTTGGAACTGTCTGTGCACGGTGCATCTACACCATCGTGATGGGGAACCCTAATTTGTTATTTGAGGTAGAGTCTCATTCCGTCATGAAGTTGCCTGTGCTGGGCTCTAATTTTCTATCCTCCTGCCTCAACCTACCAGAATGTGGTAATTACAGAAATGCATCACCATGTCTAGTTTATTTAACTTTTAAAAAATAGTAGTCTTAGTATAGTATCTTCTAATATATTCATGTGTGTCCAATGGCAAGGCCTCCTTTTCTAAAACCTGAGCAATATTTCACTATGTCTCTCTGTGTGTATACATACATGAAGTATGTACCACATTTTCTTTATCCATACTTTAATGCTATGATGTTTGGGTGCACTTTACAGTTTGGTTGTCAAATAATGCTGCGGTGAACATGGAAATGCAGATCTTGATGAGAGGCAATTTCATCTTCGCTAGCTATATATCCAGCAGAGTGATAGCTGGATCATATGGTAGCTCTATTTTTTAATTTATTTTAGGAACCTCCACGGTTCTTCCCATATTGGCTACATGAGTCTACATTCCCACCAACAATATGTTAGAGACCCATTTTCTCCACACTTTTTCCGACAGTTTTCTCTCTTGTCTTTCCATAATAGTCATCATTGCTGGTATGAAATGATAAATCATTATGATTTTAATGTTAATTTTCCTTATGATAAGTGATGTTGAGCATCTTTTCATGCACCGACAGGCAACTTAATATTTTCCCTAGAGAAATGTCTATTTGTTTTGCTCATTTTAAAGTTGCTTGTATTTCTAGTTGTACATATTCTTAACAAAGTTTGGGTATTTGCAATCCTATTGGATATGTTTTTTATCATTTTGTTTTGCAGTTTCATACTCTCTTTTTTACATCTTTGATTTATAATCATGTATATATATATATAAATCTATACATGTATGTATATATCAAATACATAGAAGTATATCAATACGTACTTACCATTCTTTTTAAATTGTTTTCATGCTTCCTTTTGATTTTGATGATTGTCTCATTTGTTGTGTGGAAAATGTTTACTTTGCTGTATCCATTTTTATTGGGTTATTTTCACTTGAGCTTTTGGGTGAGATTCAAGATATCATTGTCAATAATTTGTCACTTTTCTTCATGTTTTAGATTTTTTTTATTTCAGATTTTACATAAGTTATCTTACAAACTGATGCTTGTGTATAGTGTAAAGTACAATCCAACTTCATTTTCTTTTTTGCATATGAAGATCCAGCTTATTGAACCACCATTTAATAAACAACTTTGCATTCCACAATGAGGTGACTTGGTGCACTTTTCAAAAATTGGTTGTCTGTTTCTGTATAGATTAATTTCTGGGCTGTGCATTTTATTCCATTGGTGTGTACACCTGTATTTATGCAGTATTACATTGTTGATTATTATAGATTTATAATGGAGTATAATTTATAATGGAGTATAATATTACCAAATTTATTTTTTTTCTTGGTATTGCTTTGACTATTTGCATTGCTATTGTGGTTCTATAAAAATTTTAGATGTTTTTCTTTGTATGAAGTCTGCTAATGGAATTTTGATTGTGTTAAATCTGTCTGTGATATGGGTAGTATAGACATTTAACAAAATTAAACAGTCTCACCTATGAATATGGGACATCTTTCCATTTACTTGTGTTTTCATTTTCTTTTATCAATATTTCATGGACTTCATGTAAATTCTTTTTTTACCTCCATGGTTAAATTCATTCCCTGATATTTTTTATAATACCATAAACAATTATGTGTTCTGGATTTCTTTTCCAGGTCATTATCAAGATACAATACTTTCTGAATGATTATATTGTGACTAGCACTGTTTCAAGTGTTTTTTGTTAAATAAGCATTGAATCAGTTGACCGTCAAAAGAAGCCAGAGAAGTAGACATCATTATTATTATCAGGATTTTGATTTTGATTAACGTTTTGGCTCAGAGGTACTTTAGGCATCGAGTTTGCCCAGTTGTGTATATATATATATGTATTGCGGTACTGGGGATCGAACTCAGGACCCTGCGCTTGCTAGGCAAGCGCTTATTCCACTGAGCTATATCCCCAGCCCCCGACCCCCCAGCCCCCCCCAGTTGTGAAGCCGGGGAGCCCATGCTCTGAAATGCCAAGTTCCACTGTTTCAGAATAGTAACACCAATCTCAGGGACCAGTGGAGTTGCTTTTGCTTACAATTCCTCCTGTTGATCACCCAGACACTCTCACTCCCTCTGAGCACATCAAAAAGAAATAAAAATTTTAAATTTATATTTACTCCTTGTAGTGCTCTACTAAAGTCATGAATGATGAACAGGAAATGCAGAGAATGCACATGAATAGAAAGTACAGAATAGAAGACAAATTTTAGAAGCAAGGAAACAGGCAAACAGAAGAAAAATAAAATCTAATTTAACAAGGAGGCAGCACACAAGCTGTATGATGGAAATATAGAAACCACAGGAACTAGAAATATAACATAGGTCTGCCAGTGAGGAAGTATTCAGGTGAAAATACAACTATATACAAATCTGGATCAGAGTCCACTAGATAAACAGATCACACCCTAGTTTTACTCAGGACGCTGATAAGTATTAAAAATTAGTTCTTTCAGTGAGGTAAAGGTCAACAAAATGAACACAACTCAAAGTGAATTCTTTAAAACATAAAAATCTAAACACAAATGATGAGCTAGTTGGGTTCCAATGCTCCTACCTAGAAAGTGTACACAGAGAAGTATTATTCCCATCCAACTCTTCCTATTTCATTTCCATTCCACGTTTCTTATGCTGCTTCTGTCCATTCCCATTCTCTCCATTCTATATGTACACCACAGCTCAGGAAAAGTAAATATAATCGGTGTGTGTCCTCATTCCTAGACTACAGACACAGAGTTGCTTCCTGCTTCTCCTCTGTGAGGTTGTATGTAAGCTGTGCTTAATCCACTTCATGCACAAGCAGCTTGTTTGGGTGCCCTGGGCCTTCACTCTTATCTGTGTTCCATTTTTCACAGAAGAATAGACATCTTTGTGTTTTGTTATATAGCCTTTATTTTTAAATAGATGATAGGATATATTCAGATATGCTTTTAATCCTTATTGCTTCACTTAATGCTATATTCTGTGATTCAGTCCACATAATTCAGAAGGATTGCCTCAGCATTTTCTAGAATTGCACAGTATGTTATCAGGTAGATGATCACACTTTACTCACCTGTTCTTCTTATATATATACATGTACATTGTTTTTAGCTGCAATTGCAAACAACTGTGTGATGGATAAACTTGTGTATATGTGTGTTCATACTGTTCAAGGTATACAAACAATACTTCAAACAGTGTTTGAGGATAATTTTATCCTCAAAGGTTAAGGGCATATGTGGTTTTAGTAGGAATAGCCAAATTTCCCTCTAAATATTCCAACTAATTAGCATTCTTAGCAGCAATGTATGATAATAGTTGATTCCCTATAACTTGACAAGCAGAGTGAGTTATCATACATGCACAATTTACACTGAACTAATAAGTAAATAATGCATCTAAATGTTTCTTTCCTTAAGATTTTTAAAATTATCAGTGAATTTGAAAACCTTTCCCCATGTTGAAAGGCCTGCTTTATACCTTGTATATGTGAGATCTTTTTCTATATTTTCTGCATTTTTAGCAGCTCTTTGGTTATTTGTGCTTTTATTTTTAATATTTCCTTCTATATAGAGATATTATCCATTTGTGATTTATTGCAAAGATTTCTCCCATTTGCTAGTTCAGTTTTGATTTTCCTTATGAGAATTTGTCTTTCAAATATTTTTAATAAAATATCTGTCATCAAATTTATCAATTTTGGGAAAAATGTGTATATATGTATACCCAAGATAGCTAAGATAATAGTACTAGTAATTTCTATTGCTTTATGGAAAGGGACCGTTAATGTTTAATTGTTTGATCAATCTTACATGCTGTCTTGGTTACTTTTCTCTCGTTGCTGAGATAAAATACCCAAAGCCCAAAAAGAAGGAAGGAAAGGTTTATTTAGCTTACAGTTGTGGAGGTTTCAGTCCATACTTGGCTAGTTCAGAGGCAGAGTGGCTCATGGCAGAGGGCTAACGTTCATGGCAGCAGAGCACAGCAAACACAGCCAGCGAAAGGGAGGAATGGCTGCAAGCAGCCTCTTTCTACCTCCCTTACACTGTAAACAGGCTCTCCTCAGCCAGGGGGCGTGTACCTCTCACACAATCTCCATGCCCTCCTCATCCACAGGCTCAGGATGTATACAAAGTAAGCACCCTGGCTTCCTGCTGAGTCACTCAGCCAAACCTCTGAACCCCCCAAGTTGACACAATGTAACAACCATAACACATGCCTATATTTGTTTAACTGAGTAACCAATTTGAAGATAAAAATATGTAATATAACAGCCATTGTTGATTTGCTATCACCTTGTCTGAAATTCCGTATTGCTTTTACTATTTTTGTGTTGTTTTGTTTATGTCTGTTTGCTAATATGTTTTCACTCTTTTATCTTTAAAATAAAAAAACAAAAACCCCCAATTCATCAATCTTTTGTTGCCTCTGCATTTTAAATCATATTTAGAAATACTTGCATTATAGTAAAGAGAAATTCAACTATTTCTTGTAATATACATATAGTTAAATTCATTTTATTTGGGTTCTTAGAGTTAATTGTAGTTTATGGCATGAAGAATGGTTAAAATTTTATCTTCTAAGTAGCTAAGAAGTTATTCTATGATCATTTATTAAGTAATTTCCCTTTGCTCTTGTGGTTGGGGTCACATTCTATGATATTTTAAATTTCCACAGATATTTGAGATTTTTCTGGTCTGTACTAAACCCCTATCTATGTATTTATTCAGTAACACATCATTCTGGTTATATAAGTTTTATAGTTTTTTTTTTTAATCTAAGGATTATTCTACCCTTGTAGTCTTTTTTAAGCGTTTTCCTTTCTATTCTTTTATGCTTTATTTTTCATATAAATTTTATTACAGATGTGAATTTGGCATAACACCATATTTAGTTCAACAAATATAAGATAGTGAATAATATCTTCTCCATAGAGAAAGAGACATACAGTCTCCATAGAAAATAATTAGAAAGAATCATAGGGACTGTGCAAAGTTTAGGGGATGATCTGACATTTTTTCCTAGTCTTTATTTCAGCTGTTCAAAGACAGTTTCCCCCTACCATTTAGGAAGTATACTACTGTGGAGATCAGAGCTGTGAAATCTACAAATAAAAGAGCCAAGAAAAATATTTTTGCCCAAAAGGATGGAGCAAAATGTCACCGAATCTAGTAGCTGTTCCATCTCTGTCAGTCATCTCCTCATTGCCCTTTGATCTCGTCCTTCCTTCCCTTTTGTTGAGCCTCAGTCCCTGTTACGAACAGGGCAGTTAGTATCAAGTGACTAAGCTCAACTTTAGACACTCAGTTGTAATAATCAGCTCTTGCCTCCGTATTTTCGTGCTGCCAGGATTCAGAAAACATTTAAAGCAGCGATTTGGTAGGGTGGTGGCCTCTTCGTTCATGTTTTCTTATATTGTAACTTACATAGTTAGAGACGGAAAGCTACTTGATTTTCTGTTTACTTTGACACGTATAAAATAATTTAATTCTCAAGCTGCTTCCTTTAAGTTGTACCAAAGCAAAACTGTATCTTCTAAAGAAAACCAAACTGACAGTGCTGAGGACAATGAAGCGTATTATTTTTCTCTACTTTTGTCATGACTGATTTCTTTAATTCTAACCTACTCAGATGTTTCAAATTTGTGGAAAATGCCTGGGCAATGTTAGAAAAGAAAATGACATTTTTTGAAGCTAATTTAGTGAGACGATTTTTTTAGATCGCAAAAATCTATAAACATTTGTAAGCTTATGGAAAAGGAATTGTTTGAAAGAGATTTTGTGAAATTCTTACTCAAAGTGTGTACTGATGACAGTCCCACTGAGATCCATGTCAAAATCTAATTTTATATTTTCTACTGTGATTTTAATTTCAGAGAGAAGATTTTTAATAACAAACTTCCATGAAAAATTAAAGAGCTAGTCTCCATACTTGAAACAGATTAAAGATTTAAAAGTGTACTCCAAGGTCCTGTTCTCTTTTCATTTATTCCCAAAACTTGTATATCAAATATTCACACCAAAAAAAAAATATATATATATATATATATTCACACCAGAATTTTACTGTACATGTTAAATTATGAGTGAAAACTGTGACCTGGTGACATCAATTGCAAATTCAGCTTTATTTCTTACCCTTAAAAATATTTTGTTTTCCCCCTTTTGTTTCCTGGTTTAGTTACTTTTATGTTACAGTGAAGTTTCTCACACAATTTTAAAATATTGTCACATGCTATAAAATGTGCCCTCTTAAAATGTATATGTTGGTGCTTTAATTCTCTTTAAGAAATTATAGCACCATCACCATTTATCAAACTTTAGAATATCTTTTCATCCCTGAGAGAAACTTCAATTCTATTTGCAGCTCAATACTCTCTTGTCTCAGCTCATGGAAACCCAGTAACCTACTGTCACTATGTATTTGCCTAACCTGGTATTTGATACGTATGAAATCATATATGTTATTTTTGTGCCTGGCATTTTAAGTTTAACATATAATTTTAAAGATAGATGCGTACTGGAGTATGAATGACAACTTCACTCCTTCTTATTTTCAAATAATATTCATATATAGTCATATATATGTATCACTTTCTGTTTGGCCATTGTTAAATTAATGGATAGTTGGTCTTACCTCAGAATCTGGTCATTACAAATCATGCTGGTATGAATATTTTTACATTAGCTTTTTGTTTTTGCTTGGGTGGATGCATGTTTTAATTCATCTTGGATAGATAACCTATAAGTACAATTTCTGGGCCATGGTAATTCTATGTTTAATATTTTTAGGAATTTCCTATTTTCTGATGTAATCATACCATTTTTTATTCCTACCAGTAATATAAGGTTTTAATATCTACCATATTCTCACCAATACTGGTAGTTTTTCATATTTTAAAAATTGTATTCACCCTCTTGGATGTAAATATAATGCCATTGTCGTGTTCTTTTGCATTTTCCTAAAGGTTAACCTAAAGTTAAACAATCATTTCATTGCATATTGATTTTATACATATATATATAATTTTATATATAATTATACATTTCAGTACTTACTACTATATAATATTTATTATATAATTATATAATATCTATATTCAAGTATATTTCAATACTTATCACTATGTAATATAATATATACATTATATATTATAAAATTACATATATTTACATGTTGTAATAAGTATTTTAAAAATATTGAAATTGGAAAATAAGTGTTTCTAGTTTGTTGTTTTTGGGATTGTTTTTGGCCATTGTTTATTACTTGCATGTAAACTTATATTTAAGAACTAGGTTTTCAATTTTTATTCTATAAGAGCAGTTGAGATTTTTGACAGTGATCACACTGAATTTGTAGGTAAGTTTGAGATAGATTTCCATCCTAAAAATATTGTTTTTCAATTCACGAATATATGGTATCTTTCTATTTAGATCTTTATTTTCTTTCAGTAAGCTTATTAATGGGTATTTTAATGTTTGGTCTTCTTGAGAACGAGGTGATTGTCTTAATTTCTTTTACATAATCTTAATTGCTAGTTGTAATGAATTCTGACTCCAACTCCCCACAGTTCAAGTTAACGTCCTCAGGGGAAGGCTTAGGCTTCCACAGAGGTGCTTTCACTCAGACATGTGTTCCAAATTCGGTTGTCCTAGGCTGACTTCACTTCTACCAACTGGCTAGGATTTCTAGGATTTCTTGCTTTTCTCTCATGTTTGATTATTTGATATGATGATTCACAAAACTCGGGGAGTGATGATACTATTTCTGCTTTATTATGCAAAGAGTACAAGTCAGAAGCAGCCGAAAGAAGAGACAAAACCGGTCAAGTTTCAGAAAGTCTCTAAAGCAAACTTTCACTGTGTTCTTCCCACAGAGTCAGGCTATGCCACCCTTGCATCATATCACAAAATGCAGAGTACTGCCAGCCAGAGAAGCTCATCTAAGAGGTGAGCCCAGAATTTTCCTTGAAGCCTCATCACGTGGGCATGCTTCCTACAATCACTCCATATGCACGTATCTGCCCCGTAGCAAGTACTATAACCACAAGAGAGGGTATAAAGAAAGAAATGGCTGGTGACGTTCTCGCAAGAGCACAGGTCACAAACATACAAAAGTCTCATTTGAATCATGAGTATGATAACTTGACAAAAATAATTTCAACTGCCATTGTTTGAGTACTGAAAAAGAAAGTAAAGGGGAAAATAAAGTTTCAAAATAGCAAATAATCTCTGAAATTAAAAAAATGGCAATAAGAAAAAGTTCTGATTCTTATTACAAAGTGGTCTCAGAAAATGATGTCAACTTGATTTGAAAAATCCTGAAAATGAGGGAAACAGTTTGCTAAACTGGAAAAATGGAATGGAGTTCCTTTTCTATTCTAAGCATTTCTTCATCTGTGTTGACCTTTTTTTAATTGATAGTTTTCTTATTGACTTGAGCCATCACTATAAATAACACTGTACCATTAGCATGTTATTTTTCATAGGCAATATGAGGATGAATTATGATCAATTCTTAGACCAGGAGCTTCCAGGTACATGACTTCATATTCTAGTGTATCCTGGAGGCACCTACAGCAAGAATTCTTGTTTATATGCTGGCCTTGCCTACTCGTTGTAAATAAGTTTTGACAATTATTGAATTTCTGTTCCTCAGACTTTTTTTTATCTGTACACTGGGAATAATATACCTCAAAGAGTAGTTGTGAAGTTTAAACAAAGTAATACATGTGATGTATTTAGAACTGTGTTTTGCCTAGAGAAATCTTTTGTGTTACCTTATGATTACTTAGATTAAATATTCTTCTTGGAATATTATAAAATAAAAAAGAAGTTGCATTATATGGTGGGGTAAGGAGACTTGTACTTAAAAACATATAACACCACAAAAATGTTTAGAAGTAAAAAGAAGTATAGTTTAGAATATAAAATCAACATCCAAAAATCAATTATTTCTATCTAGTAACAATAGGCCAACATAAAAGAAAATTAAAAAATAGGTCAGTGTACCATACCATGAAAAATAATATTAGGAATAACTCTGTGGAGGCAAAAGCCATATATACGGAAAACAATAAAACACTGGTAAGGAAATTAAAGTATAGTAAAATAAATGAAAGTAAATCATGTTAAAAGATTAGAAAACTTTATTGTTAGAAAGCCAATACTCCTCAGCATATTAAGCATATTCCCTTCCAGTATTCCAATGACAGTTTTTTGAAATGGAAAAGATTCATTCTAAAATTCATACAGGGTTTCATAAAACTCTAAGTAGGGACAAACCTTTTGAGATGAAAGTAGGCTAATGCTACTGAATAGAGTCCAGAAATAAATGCTAACATATACAGTAGAATATTCTTTGACAAGCGTGCCACAGCTGCTCAGTAGGTAGAGGACAGTTCCATCAACAAAAAATGTTAGGAAAACTAGACATCTACATGAAAAAACAGTAAAGTTGGGTAAAATTAATTCAACATAAATGAAAGACATACATAAAAGACTCCGCACTGTAAAAATACAGGAGAAAAATTTTAGAAAACACAGGAGAAAATTTCTAAGGCATTGAATTGGACCATGATTTCATAGATTTGATCCCCTAAAATCATAGAAAGTTGAAGCAAAAATAAACAAATGGACTGCACCAAATTAAGTACTTTTGTTAATCAAGGGATGTAATCAACAGGGTGAAAAGATAAAAGAAGAAAAATATTTTCAAATGAGACATCATAATAGGCACATTGATGAATTATGTTTATGGTATGTGAGAACTACTCAGCAAAATCAAATAACCTTATCTGAAAATGGACAAAGCACTTGAACAGACGTTTCTCCAAAAATGATACATGATTGACCAAAAAAAGTATGAAAAGACCCAGAAAAGCATTGATAGGAAAGCAATGTAAATCAAAACCATAATGAGATATGCCCTTGTGTCAATTGCCATGAATACTATAAAAATTCACAGAAATTAAAAAAGAAATGGAGAGATGGGATCTGACACTGAAAATCTTGAAGCACCTTGTGTAGAACATAGTATGATTGTTTCTCAATGAAGTGTTTTTCTTTCATTTTTCTCAGTATATGTTTGTAATACATAGTAAATACATTCATCCCAGGAAATTCATGTGTATACATATTGCATTGTACATATCGCATCTTGGTCCACTCTGCTTCCCTCTTCTCACCTTCCCATATGATCCAGCAATTTGTCCTCTTGGCTTATATCCAAAATAATTGAATACAGAATCTCAAACAGATTTTTTCATAGCCATGTTCATAGTAGCATATTTTGTAATAGCTGAGAGATAAGATCAACACAGAAATCTACTGAGATAAGCCTGATAGGCAAATTGGTATGACAAACAATAGAACACTCTGCTGCTTGGAAAACAAAGGAAATCCTGACATAAGATAAAATATGCATGAATTTTGAGGACATAATGTTAAATGAACAAGCCATTCACAAAAAGAAAAAATACTATGGAATTCTTATATGAAATATCTAAAATAATAAAGCATATATTTTTTGCCACAATGTTTTTATCCAGTCTTCTGTGGATGGATGTTTGGGTTGCTTCTCCAATTTAGCTGTTACAAATGGTGCTGCTGTGAACATGGGTGCACATATATCATGATGATATGATGTTTTCAGATCTTCTGGGAAAATACCCAGAAGGGGAATAGCTGGGTTGAATGGGACCTCTAGATCTAGTTTGCTGAGGAATCTCCAAACTGCTCTCCACAGTGGTTATTAAAGATCATATAAATAGAAGGAAGATAGGTGATTACCAGGGGCTGGAAGGATGAGTGGTGGAGTTTTTTGTTTTTGTTTGTTTTTACTTTTGCTTTTCCTAATTATAGAATTTCAATTCTGAAAAACGTTCTGTAGATCAGGTTCATAACAATGTGGCTATACTAATAACTATTGAATTTAAAAGTGCTTTAAATGATACATTTTATAATACAGAATGTGACTTTTAACTACAATTTTTCTTTTTTAAATTTTAAACAGAAAAATTTAAAAAAATACCAACGACATAGACAAAAACAAAACAAAACAAAAACAATAAAAATGATACAGCCTTTCAGAACAAAATGATAGAAATTAACAGTGGTGGTTACATTACATATTGTTATCTTAAATGAAGTTTCTCAGATAACCAGGTTGAAGAATACCAGATTGGTTCCACCACTAAAAACAATAAAAAATAAAAACAAAACAACCCTATTAGAAATGATACAGAGCTTCACTAGACAAGGTGGTAGGAATTCACCAGTGGTTGTTGTATTGCATATTGCTGTCTTCAAATTAGTTGTGCAGATTACCAGATACAAACACACAAATTGGTCAAAAAGAAAAAAAAAAGGCATTAGTTGTTCCTTCCAATAAACCATTAGACATTAGCAGTACAGTTATTCCAGCTCTCCTTCTACATACATATATATTTTTTCCTTCGTTTTTCCTTTTTCTCCTTTCCCTCATCCTAGTTGTTCCTTCCTTTGAGCATTGTCTTTCTCTTTCATAATATTTATTGTATGTTTTAGGTTTTATTTACTCTTTCAGGCTCTTACACGAGGGGGACAATATGATGTTTACACATGTGGGTCCAATTTATTTCACTTATGAGTATGGTCTTTAGTTTCACCCAGTTACCTATAAAAGCCTCAAATGTATCTTTTTTATAGCTGAATAATACTCCATTATATTGGTATTAACTACAATTTTCATGAAAAATACCATTTTCCTAGTATGAGGAACTGCAATTTTTTTTTTAAATGAGAGGTACAAAGTGTCACTGTGTTTTTGTTTGAAAGAGTGTGCTGGCTCTGTTGAAATAAAGTTCAGATAGAAGTTTTTCTTAGATTCAGATACATTCTTAACTAGTCTTTACTTTTTTTGGCATTCTTTGTATTTTCTGTTGTTTATGGTTTTCATGGATATTTTAGTGAGACTTGAGGTGGCCTTGTTCAGCATTTCTATCAGATCTTGAATCAGAAATTATAAAACAGTTACCCTCTTTTTATTTCTTGAACTAAAATCTAAGTGAAAATGACTGTATAACACCAAAGAATTTCACATAAGAATTTATCCCTATCTTTTCCCTCCCAATGCCACGTTCTCACATTGATTAGAGAGTGCCATATTGAAGAGACCAATTAATCAGCTGCCTGCATCAAATGACAAATATAATTTTAAAATATTATTTTATGATCACTAAATGCATCTGTGAAAATTATACATGCTTGCTTGACAGTGACTTTAAAGACCTGAAGTCTTCTCATTTCCCTACTGGCTGGAATTATCTCTTGTTTGGGGACTGCAAGATCTCTCTGAATCAGGCCTCGTGCCTACTACATAATGACTGATCAATTAATTGTTGGATGAATGTGGAACTTCCAGAATAAAAATCTGGCAATAGCAGCATGATTAATAGGATAGGAGAAGAGGCAGTGTTGTGTTCCAGGCTTGGCCACCAAACCTGATCAAAAAAAGGGACAAAAATGTAAAATCAATAAATTACATGCATCATATTTAAGATAGAAATGGAAAAATTGTAACTAAGCTTTGACAATCAAATTAAATGAAATAACATGTTGGGAGATTCGAAGAACTGACCAAGTCACAATAAAATCCTAAGAGTAAACAAGGTCTGAGTGTAAAAGCAACCAAACTTAACCCATAAAAGAATTCATAAGGATAATTGAAAAATCAAGCAAATAGAGATTTATCAGAAAATTAAAATTTAGTGGTTGAAAAGTGGCCAGAAAATGGCACTAGGGGCATCATAAAAGAAAACAAAAAAGGAAAGCAAATAACTTACAGTAACCCTGAGAATACTCCTCAGAAAAGAGTCCTACGCAGTGGAAAATTATCTTTACAGAAAAGCAAAGAAAAGTTAAGAGACGAGAATACGCTAGATCAGAATTTTGAAGGTCAAGGGCATAGCGAACGTAAGGTAGATAAAAAAAAAAAAAATCGAAGAAAACCTACTATAGACTCTAATGCCAGTAATAGTTTCTTTGAGTACATCCAAAGCAGAAAAGCAGAGAGAAAATCACTTGGCAATGGTGGTTTGAGGAGTGTACTTGGGAAAAAAAGAGAGAGGGGGAAGGATAAATAAAATCATTGTCTGCGAGTTTTTGGTGGAAGACCTCAAAGGAATCTCCACTTCCAAATTATCTTTTAACAAAGACAGAGCAGACATCCTAGATCAAATGCTAGCATGGGATAGCTATGTTCTGCGTGTAATTGAAAAACGAGATGAAGATAAATAACTCGGGCTGATATCATCCATTCCAGTCTTTTTTTTTTTTATCAAGAAAATGCCTGTGTTCCACCTCTTTTTACATTTAGTTTCCAGCATGACAGTTGTTTACTGCCCGTATCTCCCTGGGGCCAGGTTCAGCACTGACTGTGTCACACCTCAGCAAGAGGAGCACAAAGGCATCTGATCAGCTGCTTTAGGATTCCAGCCAGGATTCTGCTTTTTCCATTGCTCTGTGCATTCTTGCTGTTTCTTCCCCAACTTGCAAAATCTTAGTTGTACACTCTTCCTATGAACATAGCCAGTAACCTTTTGAATTTAAGAATCTCCCTTGCTCTGCCTCCGTGTCAGTCTATGCACTTGCATATCTGTCTTCTGGCTCTGTTTGCCTAGGTTTTGGTGCTCGGTAAGGATTCTGCTTTTTCCGTCTCCTCTAGTCAGTGGTCCCAGCATCCCTCAGGTCTCCTAAGCCCTCTTCTGTTAGTGACCTGTTAAGAGGGTTTCAAAGGAACTCAGGAGTGAAATTGTGGAATCTTTGGCATAAATGCGCAAGCTGCCATAAACAGGCCACTGTGCTATCTGATTTCCAAGGCAACTCACAACTTGAGCGAGAAAAGCTCCCTGGGGGCCCAGGAGCTACAGACCAAGGAGTCTGATTCTTTGTGGGGCAGAATGGTGGGATTTGCAACAAGAGTTTTCCACTGATCACTGAGGCTAGTGCTTCTGAGACTTTCCCAAGCAAGATCTACAAAGGCAGAGTGCAATGAACAGGCACGTCCTGGCCCTTAAGCAGCATGACTGAAGAAGTTGGCTTCAAGTACAAAACATGTTTTTAAGTTTTGCATTTCACCTGCTATGTTCCTGTGAACCTTATATTCCAGCCCATGATAATCTTTTCATTAGGAGATAAATTATGTTTTGGATTCTGGTTGATGAACAAATGATGTATCACGGCTGTTAGAACGTTCTCTAATGTCAACCATGTAAAACTGAGTAGCAAGTTCAAATCTGAGAGCCAAATGTAAAAAGAAACCTGGCAGTGATGTATATGGAGGAAGAATGGTGGTTTCAGTAGCTTGTACCAGAGGCAGACAGACGTGAAGAAGATGGGTGGGAGTGTTTCCTAAGCTCTGCTCCTGCTTTTCCTCTACACTGAGTTGTACGGTAATTCTAACTCCATCATCTTAGGAAGAGCTCCTGCTGCCTGACAGAAAAGCAACCTTGAGAAACATAAAAGTTCTGCTGTAAGGAGCAGAAGCCCAGTAGCATGGCTGACTATTCTCAGGGATTTACTGCTCCATCCAACTTTCCTGCAAATCCCCAGGTCTATGGGATAGTTATTAGGGTAGATGCCTCATTACATCGCTGCTTTTTTCTGATAGTGAAGAAATGTATCCCTCATTGGAAAAAACGACAGAAACTGGAAGCTGTGAATGTAGTCTATGAGAGTATCTGCCCCAGGGCTCATCCCTTCTCTTCTTTTGTGAATCACCCAGAAGGACACAAACTAGAACCTAGGTAACTGCCATTTTCTCTTGCCCATCACCTAATACTGTTATTGACAAACTCAGGAGGCCTGAACTTGCAACAAAATAGGTAACTGAGCAGTTGAGACACAGAAAGGGAAAAGAACAGATTACAGTACTGAACAGAACTATTGGAACTGCTGATTTAAGAATCTACCTCTAGTAAAGCAGTATGTTTCAGGGGCTACAGCAGGACAGAGCACAGAAAATGTCACACATAGACTGAGGTGGACCGATGAGGTCCAAAAATAGTGGTAGAAATCAAGAACAAAGTAGCCGAGGTGAAAAGTAGGACATCGCTGAAGAATGATTCAGATGGAGGACATTTCTAGTGAATGGCAAGAAAGAATGTAAGAAGAAGAAATACCCAGAAGGGGAGTGGAAGCAGTAGATGATGGCGAGGGAGTGTTGTGTTTAAAAGTTCTCTTCTCCTATTGGACAATATCTTCTTTTTGTAAATATTTTTGTAAACTTGATACTCCAGGAAGATGTGCTGCATTTACCCGACATACTGATATTTGTCTTTACCACATAAATATCAGAGTAAAGATACACTAATCTCACAATTGTGTGTCTTCGGATATACTGATGGAGAGTAGGAGCTATATGCTGAAAGCACACACTTGAAGGAGAAGAAGCCAGGTACACACACACACACACACACACACACACACACACACACACACACACGAAATATTCTGATGATGGTGGCACTAATCACACCTAGGAAATTCACATAGGATAAAAAATGAGGGCATCCAATCAAACTATAAGGGGAAAAGGGCCATCTCTCTGGCCATTGATTATTCTGCACCCCTCTAAGGATTTGGAATGAGTAGTTTTAAGGAAAACTGCTAATAGTTTTCTTAGGGGTTTTCAATGAAATTCTGCATTTGCTAACATTTAGAAGACTTTCCCATGCTAAAGTCCATAGCAGTTGTGTTAAGAGGTTGGCTTGACGAGGATCATGTAGCTCAATTCTTGGACTTGCCGAACCAACCTCAGATAAAGACATGAATCAAAGTTAACATGATACAGCCTTCCTTAATCTTACTGTATGTGTTATTCTAGCAAACATAAGACAGTTACAGTTGCTTGAAGAACAATACAACAATCTGTGATAAGAAGAAATGGAAACATGTTATGTATTTTTTCATTTGTAACCTTGCTTTGTTTCCTGGGTGGTCTTGAACTCACCTTGTGATCTTCTTGTCCCACATCCTGAGTACTGGAGTTACAGGAGTCCAATATCACATAGAACTGTGATACATGCATACATAGAGATAGATAGATAGATAAATGATAGATAGCTTTTTAATCATAGGACTTCCTATAGCTAAAATAAACTAATATGTTAGTAAAACTAATATATGAGAGCTAACCAGTTAAGAATTTCCATATGTACTTGTTCACAGAACTCAAAATGCCAAGCAGTTTTAAAAAGAGGAATTTATCCATAGCCCATGTGGTTGTGCATTTTATGTGTCAGCTTGACTTGGCTGAAGGACCTAGCTGTTTACTGGACTGATGTTTCTGGGAAGGTATTCTGTGGATATGAATCACATTTATAATCAGTTCACTTTAAAGTAAACTACATTATTTAAAGGCTTTAAGAGTAGAAACTTAAGTTTCCTTGAGAAGAGGGAATTATGCTTCAAAACAACTATAGAAATCCTAGCTGAATTTTCAGCTTCCTGGTCTACCTTCAAATCTAGCAATGCCAGTCCTCACACTTGAGCAAGCAAATTCCTTAACATAAATCCCTCTCTCTCTTTATCCATGTATCTATGTATCTATCCATCTATGGATATCTCTATACGGATATATCTCTATATAGACATGTAGATAGATAGATATCCTATTGTTTCCATTTTTCTGCATGTTAAAAAGACTCACAGAATTCTCAGGATAAAGGAAGCACTAGACAACTCAATTTACTTAAATATAATTGATAGGGTACAGACAAATTTAGTTCTAGTCAAGTTCTAGCACTTGTATATTCAAAGTACCTCCTAAAAAATAGAACAAGGTTTTTCACTTTCATGGTCAAACTGATCTACCCTTCTCTTCTTTCAACTGAATTAGAAAAATATCCTCATAACTAGTTTCCTGGCTTCCATTCTGCATCATGGTATCTCTACCCAATTGCCAGATGATCCATGATATCTTGCAAATGAAAATCCAATCATAGTGATAGTTATTACTCATCCTTAATGAGTATAGGATCTCACTTTACTTATTTTTCAAAGTTATCACACTCTAGGCTACTTATTTATTTATAGTACTGGTGATCAAACCCTAGGAGTGCTCTATTACTGAGCTACATCCTAAGCCTGTTTCATTTTCTCATTTTTAAGACAAGCAATTATTAAATTTTTCAGGTGAGACATAGACTTGTGATTCTCCTGCTTCAGCCTCCCTCAGTGCTGGGATTACAGGTATAAGGTTCTTTTTTATTTTAAAGAGAATAGAAAATATAAAAGATATTAGAAACCATATATAATTTCAAAGCAAAATGATAGGAAATCAACGATGGTTGTTATAGTGCATGTTGTTATCTTCAAAGTAATTGCTTAGATTATTAGATATAGGCACGCAAAATTGATTTAAAAATTAAGCATTAACTGTTACTTTCAATAAACCAATAGAAATTAGTAGTATAATTATTTTAGCTATCTTGTGTATGTATGTATATTTTTTTCTTCCTTGTTTCCTTCTTTTCTTTTTTTCTCCTTTCTCTTATCCCAGTTGTCCTTTCCTTCTGAGTAGTGTCTTTCTCTTTCACAGTGTGTATTGTCTCTTTTGAATTTTATTTACTTTTTCAGGTTTTTATACTGGGGAGACAATATGACGTTTACACATAAGGGTTTTATTTATTTCACTTACAAGTATGGTCTCTAGTTGCATTCATTTACCTATGAAAATTGCAAGTATATTTTTACTTATAGCTGAGTAATACTTTATTGCTTGAAAATACCACAACATTTTATATTGTTCTCCTCTTGTCTTTAGTTACAGACCTCTTCTCTCTTCTGGCTTCTTATGATATTTCATCCCACCAGACAGCTTTGCAATGTCTCATCATAGAATGTTCCTGCTCCCCCTACCCCAGAGAACTGCTATTCGTTCTTTACTGAGGCTCCAGCATGCTAGCTTCAGGGGGGTAACTGCTGACTGCTCCGAGTCAGGTCAAAATCCATTAATATGCCCTCTGGACCCCATAGCTCTCATTTGTAACTGTTATCACAACTCAAACTTTATGTACAATTACTGTAGGATTTATGTCTCTTCTCAACTAGATGTAGGATATATGAGGCCGTAATCAGGATGATTTTTTGTCAATTTCATATTGTCTGAGTTTAGTATAGGGATATATATATATATATATATATATATATATATATATATATATGAGAGAGAGAGAGAGAGAGAGAGAAAGAGAGAGAGATTGATTCTCCACTAAACCCAAAATTTGATGAAAAAGTGGATTTATGAACCATCCTTCTGGAATCTAGGTGAATTAAGTCTACATCTTAAGCACCCAAATTTGCCAAAATACACATAATTTTCCCCTGAATATTATTTCTAATTTACAAGTAATTAGATGAAATGGATCAAGGAGAACGTGTCACTTTGATTCCATTTCATCTAGTAAAGTCAGGGAGTTAGTTTTAAGGACAGGAGATGCCCTGAATTTAGGTAAGCTGAACTTGGTTTTACTGTGCAAAGGGCATGTGCTTTACGATGAAGCTCAGCACAATATATTCCTGTATCTGTTATGAGGTTTTGCTTGACAATCAGCAGAGAAAGGAAGCAACTTAGTGAGAGAACTGCTGATTCACACACCGTAAGTGTTGAATGGAGGCTTTGCTGGGCATGTGCAGAGCTGCCAAGCACATGACCCTGGCACGCTTGGTGCACTAGCCGGGTTGCTTAGGTTGGAAAATAAGAGGGAGACTATCAATTGAACAGGATAAAACACATATGAGAGACTGAGAGTGTTTATTCTTCTCAGATGCCTCAGTAATTTTTAAGAAAAATAATAACACATATATCTTAGTGATAGGGTTTATAAAATACCTGATAGTAAATCTGATATATTTAAAGATTAGTATAATTAATAAATTACCAAATTGTAAAGGCCAAAGAGATTATTTAATGTGATGTGCCTCCTTTTTTAATGGGAAGTTTCTTAATCACTCAAAGGAGGTGGCTGTGAGGAACCTTTGTATTTGCTAGTGAGTTCATTCTTTCTTTAATAAATCTGTGGTTCAGGCAGCTCTGATCACTCAAAAATCATTTCTGTTCTCAAGCCTAATTCTGTGTATCTATAATTTCAATCACTGAGTCCAGTTCTGCGTCTTGAGTGAGTAAGTTCATTTTTCTCACACGTATCTTTGCCTGTTCTGGTCAACATGAAAATTTTCATTGCCTCTGATTTTCTTTAGGGGAAAGATGCACGTGACACTGATAAACATACCAGGTGCACCTTAGTTGAAAATGATGATAAAAATGCTCATTAGGACACAAGAAGAGAGCTGGAGAACAAATCCTCCCTGTGGGGACTGAACTGGCCCTGTAGGTGGGAAGTTATGTAACTCTCCCATTTTCTAGTTCACATCTCTTCATGATTTCGCTATCAATGCTAAAATACACTTTATCAAACTCTGCTGAGAGTTAATGGTGAAGGTTATTTTTGAAAAGATGTATCTTTGAAGTACAGAGGACCCTGGCTCAGCTACAGCGGGACAGCTCTGGGGGCAGAGCCGCAGGACGTCATTAGAGCCTGGCCTCTTTCTGCCTTAGGTCTGCTCCTTTGCATTTGCTCTAACTCTCAAGCAGGTTGCCTCTACTCGGTGGTGCTTGGCAGATGTGAGACATAGGCATAAAACTCTTTGTAGTCCAAGGGCAGCAGGAAACAGGAACATCTTTCTGTTGCCAGCATTCTTTTGGATAATTTCTGTTTGGATCTTATGCTGATTTATGAACCAATTGCTGTGATGAGGGAAATGTGACACTCTCCTACATGATACAATCTGTTAAAATAGTTAATTCTAGTATGAAAGGTCATACAATATAGGCCTGCCCTTGACAAATATAGACACCCAAATATATGTGGATTTTTGTTTCTTTATTATATCATATTAAATGTTTATTTTAAAGTAACATTTATAGGAATTTATTCTAAAGTAATGATTGTAAAGTATATTTTTACTCTCATTTTCTCCTTTATTTTCTAATTTTTTTTCAAAACATGTATTATGGAAAATTTCAAACATATATGAAAATAGATAGAATAGTATGATGAATCCAATAAACCCCAAATGAGCTCAACCTGAACAATTGTCAATGATCACCATTCTAGTTTCCAGTTTCTCTCTTAATATTATTTATATTACTAGTTTCTCTGTTAATATTATTTTAAAGCTAATCTCAGATACACTATTGCTTAATTTGTAAATTTACAACTATAGAACTCATAACGTCATCACTATTCCTTAGTACTCAAATTTTAAATTGCTAAAAAGTTATGATTTCTTTAATAACACATGGTTTTCAGAATCCAAACAAGACTCACATTTTCTGGGTGTGAAATTATGTATTAATATATACAGGCAAAACATAACGATGACCTTCAGTTTTAAGTGTCTAACTCTCAAGGCTTCCTCTTTCCTCTCAAAAGCTCACATTGCTACTGTATTCTTTTCCATTTATAAAATAAATGTATTTATTTGTTTATTTTACACTATGATTTTCACACTCTAAGGTTTCTGATTACATTTCCTTGTTGACATTTGGCACTTCTTGTGTTCTGGAAATTGGTGCTTTGACCTAGACTCTTGACGAGATTGAGTGTCAATTTCTCAGCGTGAGTACCTGGAGATTGGTGCCATCTTCTCCCATAGGAGGCACATAACGCCATGTTGTTAGCAGCCATTGATATTACTGTCCAATTACTGTTGCATTTATACATTTTCCTTCTTTCACTCCTTCATCATTTATTAGCCAGAGCATTTCTGTATGAGGAATCTTCACTTTATCTTGATTTAGTTATTTGGTGGTATAAGTGTAACAGAAAGTTAGCATAAATGCCTGATTCTTTCATTTTTTTAAAAGAAATAAGCTGGTGCTTTAAATTCAAATAATAAGTTTACTTACTAGCAGAGTAACCAACTGGATTTTTAAACAAATGTTATCATTTGAATGAATAGTTGAAACTCATCCTATGCTTCCATTCATTGTTGGATCTTTTTCTATTTTTTGCTGGAACTCCCCCATTTTTGACAGTGAGAGCCTTTTAAAATTGTTTCTTGAGTTAATCTGATTCCAGTGGAGTACTGTAGTATTTAATAGTTTTCTTAGGTACACTACAATATTTTAGACTCATACAGAAACAAATCAGTTAGTTCCCTAGGAAATTTTGGTTCCTTTTGCTATGAAATTTTTGTTAGAGAATAGAGACTACACAGTAGAAATGCATATCGCTACTTTACTGATAGTTGTTTCTAAGAATTTGGTGAATATAGGTAGGCCATATTTACAGGATAAAATGCATCATAAGTTTATTCTGATACTCCCATGAGTTTCAAAGCGAGGATGATGAGTTTTCACGCCATTTATATCACTTTTCTTTCATCTCACTCTTTCTGGAAATGATAGAATTCTCATTAGTTACTCATTTACTTTATCCCTTAATACATAGACATGATGGTTTCAAAGCAAAAATAAATAAATCAATTAATATATAAGTAATGAGTAGTAAAAACAGTTCAAGATACTATAGTTTTTTCATTTTCCTTTAGAGTATATTCTATTAGCTATATACAGCTGAGTTGAAAATGCGTTCTAGTCTCTTGAAATAGTTTATCCAGTTGAATACTAATTAAGGTGCATTTATTTCATTTTCTTTTTGTTTGAAGGGTTTGATTATTTTAATAATTTTAGTGTTGCTTGGGGGAAATATTAGCTTAGTTACAAAGTCAAATCTTGACAATATGTATTCAAATATGTCAGGCTTTTTCCCCTAAATTCTACCTTTTACATTAACCTTCTTTAAATATAAGAGTTTAAAATGAAGTGATGTTTTATTCTTCTATTACTTATTTTAATCCTGAATATGCTTTTATGTTCTGAAAGTTGCATTTCTGTACTAATATTTACTTTTACATTAAAATCTTCACTTATAGTTTCTTTCTTTTTTAAATTTAGCAATCTTCTCTTGGTTCCCTACTTTTGGAAAAATTGGAATTAAACTGATAGCCACTTCTCTCTACTCTTTCATCATCTGATATGAAGTAATAATGTTTCATCCAGATAAGGGCTGTCAGGTAATTGGTGGGGTTATTCTACTCTCACATTTTCTCACTTTCATGTTCCTTTATAAAAATATATTTTCCCTACATTTCTAGAGCTGGATACAATTACACATCTTGTTCTTTCCCAAGAGTCTTACTCCTCCAGGGAAAGGAGTGTTTATTGAGTGTCACTATTGGTTTGACTTCATAAAACTTTTCCTGCTTTATGCTTCACAGTTACTTTAGACATAAAGGGTTATTTCATAGTTAGTTTATTTTGTGTTAGACAAATTATTACATTTTGTTTTGCTACAAATCATCACTGCCAAAAATTTGATTAAGATGTTTTTTAAAGTCTTATAAATTACATAGAGCTTTCATCCTGGGTGTTCAGAACTACGTTTTCCCTTCTTTAAAATTCTATGCATTCATTAAGACTGTATTTCAGTATTGATCGTTTCTCTTCCTACTCCCTATCCTTTTTCTTCTCCTTCTTCCTCTCTCTCTTTCACTTTCACTTTCTGCTGTTAATCTCTCTCTCTCTCTCTCTCTCTCTCTCTCGCTCGCTCTCTCTCGCTCTCGCTCTCGCTCACACTTTCAAATACCCCCCTCTGTTTAAAGTCTGACAGATTAATGACAATAGCTCTTGGGGTTGGCATTTGGTTTTTTTCAGGCATGTGGTATACCAAGTCAGCATGTCAGTATAGCATGTATTTCACACAGAATTTTGTTTGTCTGTTCTGGGACTCTAACTTAGGACTTCGTGTTGGCAGGCAGGTATTGTGCCACTGAACTATATCCCTGGCTATACTGTGTATTTTAGGTTAATTTTTTCAACAAAATATTCTTGATGTATAGTTCATAAATTTTAGTATGTTAGTTTTAGTGTATGTTAGCTATTTCATTTTCATTTTTTCCAGCAGTATTTTATGTATTTTATATATATATATATATATATATATATATATATATGGATAAGTATATATATAATCTTAGCTTATTTTTATACTTGTCATTTTTTTGCATTCTTCTTTTTCTTCAATTTTCACAATCTTTATGTCCATTAGTATTTTCTATAGCATACATTTTATTTCTAAAGTATTTTTATATTTTTCTTCATTTTATTACCTTAGTTTTAAAGTTTCCTAATTCTCCTCTTTTGTATTCTATAGTAATCTCTACTATACTTCTGAACTTTTTGAACTAATTTTGAAATATGATAGTGTTTGTAAATATGCCTGTAGGAAGTTGTGATAGTTGATTATGTCAACCTGTGTAAGAAACACCTAACTAGATTGGCTCAGCATAGTTATGGATGTGGAAATCATTTTATTTGTATATATTTGTAATAAATAATAAATACTTTTATCATGAGAAGTTTGTATCTATGAATATCACATTGTTTTCCTTACTATTATTTCCCTGGTTAACCATAAGTTACTTAACATGTTTTAAAATTCTATTTTGACTCATCTACTGTAATATGTATATATATATATATATTATTATGTATTTGAGCTTTCTTAATGGTACCTTAGATATTGTATTATGTATAAATGTCTAATCACAATCTGCTAGTATCATGTTTTTAATAACTTAATAGATCATATAAGTAGAATTCTTAAATTCTTTTAAATGCCTCTACTCACCACCATTCATATTACTGTATAAATATTTCTTACATTAAACAGTATATATTTTTTTCAACAAATGTAAGTTGAAAAATGTCAGAGGTAAAGTAAATCTTTTTGCACTGACCCATACTTATTGCCATATTTTTTCTCACTTGCTGACAAGATTCGTTATTTTATG
Source organism: Dinomys branickii (assembly GCA_004027595.1). Taxonomy (NCBI): domain Eukaryota; kingdom Metazoa; phylum Chordata; class Mammalia; order Rodentia; family Dinomyidae; genus Dinomys; species Dinomys branickii. The sequence continues at coordinate 27,228 of PVLD010014142.1, forward strand.
GTTCCCTTCCTATTTAGAGAAACTTCCTTCCTCTCTAACTTTAGGGAATTTTGCTGCTGATGAATTAAATTGGTTTTCTGCTGTTGAATGGAAATGTCATGATTTCCTCTTTAATCCTGAAAGATATTTTTGGTGGTATATGCTTCTGAATTAGCAGCTCTTTCATTTCAGGTCTTGCAAATTTCTTCTGGCCTCCACAATTTCTCATTAGAAATGCACTGTCATTCTAATTTTTCATCTTGTTGACATAGCATCATCTTCCCTTGATTTTTCTAAGAAACTTTCTTATTTTTAGCTTTTAGGAGTTTAGCCATAAGATATTCTCAAATGGAATTTGAGTTAATATTGTCTGTGGTTTGCTCAGCATCTTCAATATATATGCTTATATCTCTTGCTAAATCTGATAGATTTTCAACCTTCATTTTAAGTCCCTTGTTTTATTCTTTTGCTTTGGGATTCCATGACTTGAATAGGCTTTTTATTACAGTCCCAAATGTCCATAACACTATGTTCACTTTTTTCTTTCAGTTGGTGTTTTCTCTATTGTTTAAGTTGGATAATTTCTATTATTCTATCTTGCCAATCACTCATTCCTCCTATACTCCTCCTATAGCCTATTCTACTATTGAGCCTATCCACTAAATTTTTATTTCACTTATTGTACTTTTCATATCTAACATTTCTATTTGGTTTTTATTTATATTTTCTGTTTACTTATTAAAATCCTTTTTTTTAGCTTGGTTTTTCTGTTTCCTTTTGTTTTATTCAGGCTCATAATTACTCATTGAAATGATTATAATTTCAGTAACTCCATTTTTATTTTGCAATTTAATAATTACCTTAATAACTCAACTTGTGACATCTTCATTCTTGGTATTATGAGTGTTTTCATACTATGCTATAAAATTCTGGTTCTTAAACTTTACTTTGTTTTTAGTTATTAAATTTTTATTTCTATTGATACATGTTAGTAGTACATAATGATTGCATTCCCTGTGGGGAATTGATATATGTACATAACAAATCTAAATTTAATGGACGAGAAGTTTATATGGCTTATGATTTCAGAGGGTTGATTTCATGGTCTTCTGGATCCACAGCAGAAGTAGTATGGCAGTAGAGCCTAGTGGAGAAATCTACTCAATCTATAGATTAAGGAACCCCAGAGAACTAGCAAGAGACAGAGAGAAAGATATCTCCAAAGGCACATCCCCAGTGACCCATCTCATCAAAACAGGTCCTGCTTCCTAACAGGACATTTAATTATCAGCCCAACAGCAAATTCATTCACTGACGAATGTAGTGCTACTATGAACCAATCAGCTTTTGAAAGCTTCACCTGTGACCACTTGAGACTTTTGTGGAGGCATCTAAGATCTAAGCCATGGCTTTAAACTTAGGTACTTTACAATTTATTTTTTGTGAGCAAAGATACTGATCTAATTAGTCTTCAAACTGAACTCAGGTTTTATGAATTATTCCAGCTAATGTCCTTTATAATAAAGCCCCTGGATCAAAAGCTTCATGTTTTATTTAGTTGTTTTTATTTAGTGCCTTTCAATCTTGAATGTTTAGTTTTATAACATTAACAGTTTTAAACACTATAAGATTTTGTTTTCTATAGTGATCCTCAGTATGGGTTCATCTAATCATGACTCATACTCAATTGCAACTGTTTATTTTGGGGAGGAATGTTTTAAAATGATATTGTGTTTTTTTCTTTGCACCCTATCAAGTGAACCATGATTTTAATTTATCCCCTAAGTGGTGAATTCAGCTTTGGTTACTTGATAAAGTTGATATATATCAGAATTTTCATTGTAAATTACTTTTCTCCCATTCTAATTAATAAATATTTGGGAGTGAATTGTATTTTGTTACTTATGTAGTTTTGTAAATGTCATGATCCCTATCTAGCTTTAATTATCTAATTTATATCAAGATAGATTTATTGCTTTTTATTTTGTATGATGGATTATAATTTGATGGGATAATTGTTTATTTTGATCTTCAAATGATCTGTCGGCATCTGTGTTTTAAACAGTAAAAACTGTTTGAATTGGCTCTGATGATGTGTCATCCTCATAAGATGAGCACTGATCATATTTCATATCACCAGCTATTTCAGGCTTTCTTGTACTACTCCTGGGTTATTCTGAGAATTGGTCATGTCACCATAGATGGTTTCTTTATAGTAAAGGATGTGATATAGAGAACCGTATCTCAGTGTAAAATGAGTGTATTGCTTTGAAATGTCTAGAGACTCAAGTTGCTTCAGTTAACAGAGCAAGGTATTTTACGTAAACACAAAGGCACTTTTCCCTCTCAGTTTATTTATGTAGATGTCTGTATGAAAATAATAGGATTAGATTGGTACCTCCAAAACCTATCTAACACACAGGATTTATTTTAGTCTTCCCCGTTTAAATTCTTGTCTCTTCTTTGACAGTGAGAAGCTAAACTGTCTTATAGTTACTTACATATTTTTATATTTTGTATATTATAATCAATATTCCATTGATTTTTCTGTTTCCTCTCCACACATGCCTGTTTTCTTTGCATTTTCTTACGTGGGTCAACTTCCTGTAAAATCTTGTCTCTCTGGACTCAAGTTATTTGTACTGAGCCACTTGACAAACCCTTCACGTCCTCTCTGCTCAGCAAGCTCAGGCTCCACAGCTCCATGCTGGTCACCCCTTTCTCACATTTGCATGCCCACTTAACACTTCTCAGGCTATCACACTTTGCTAGGGGATAGAATTTGCTGTGACCTGTGCAGCCACTGGGATCCTGAAAGGGGGTGATGGGAGATTAAGCAAACATTATAGACACAAACTGAAAGGAAAACTGGGGCAGGACGGGATCTGACTTCTCTGATGGAGAGACAGCAGCAACCCATAATGATCTGCCTCTTTATACACTGTAAAAAAGTAGGGAAACACTCAACAGGGCCAAAAGTGCAAAGTTCAGTGTTTTACTGAGAACACTGAAAGTGAGACATTCTCAATGCTATCTAAGCTTTGGTTAACAGGGAAGAACACCAAGGCCAGACACCTGCTTGACTAGCCTTGCCCTAGTCCCAACAACTGATTTACATGGCTCAACTCTGGAGCTCTGTGTTCTCAGGGGCTGGCCTTGCTTTGGCCCTCAACGCGTGGTTGGTCTCTAGCTCAGCCTCTCCCCACAGTGTTATTACCCTTTTTACTACTTTATAGATGTCTTCCTGTCTTAGCCCAACCTATTAGAGTAAATTCAGGTAAAAAAATCAAAGTGAAAACATGAAAAAGAAAAAGTAGGAAAAGGAATAGTGGAAATCGGACATTCCAATATTTTTAAAGGATTTTTTTTTATTGTTACCGGGCATATTCTCCTTATGGATACCTGTAGGTTATGCCAATTTTGTGCAGAATGTAAGGTGAAATTTTTCTATAGAATTGTGTGCTAGAAATTTTATACTGAATTTTGGAACTGGAAATATATTTTCCCCAGAAAGAGAGAGAGACAGAGAGAGACAGAGAGGAGAGAGAAAGAGAGAGAGAGAGAGAGAGAGAGAGAGAGAGAGAGAGAGAGAGAGGGAGGGAGAGAGAAAGTTCCTACACACTTGGATAATTTTAAACTTAAAAAGCAAGTGGCATTCTACTTGGAAAATGTTATATGAGAGGATGTCCTACAGTTGTCTAATTAGTGAAGAGAGTCAAACATTATCATATTAAAACAATAATATAAGTTGACCAATGTCTTGGTTACTTTTCTCTCGTTGCTGAGACAAAATACCTAGTGCCCAAAATGAAGGAAGGAAAGGTTTATTTAGCTTACAGTTTGTGGAGGTTTCAGTCCATACTTGGCTAGTTTGGAGGCAGAGTGGCACATGGCAGAGGACAACAGTTCATGGCAGCAGAGCACAGCAAAAACAACTAGCGAAAGGGAGGAATGGCTGCAAGCAGCCTCTTTTCTTTCCTTACATTGTAAACAGGCTACCCCCACCCAGGGGGTGTGTACCTCTCACACAGTCTCCATGCCCTCCTCTTCCACAGGCTCAGGATGTAAACAAGGTAAGCACTCCAGCTTCCTGCTGAGTTTCTCAGCCAAACCTCTAGACTTCCCAAGTTGACACAATGTATCAACCATAACAACCAAATAGAACCTGTACTAGGTATTTTATGATGAGCCAGTGTTAAAATATCTATGTCTTAAATTTTAAAAGAAAATCATATAATCACAGATGAAGGAAAGACATTTGAAAATTTCTATTTTGAATAACATAATGTTTAAAATAGAAATATATTTTTCTCAACCCAAAACCTAGCACTTGATTATTGGAAAACTCTTAGAAAATAATTCAACTAAAATTCACGAGGAGGCAATAATGCCCACTAGTTTTCAGAGTATTAAACTTATTTTCCTTAGTATTAGACATGAAAATAAACAAAACAGAAGCAGAATACATGTAAATAAAAAATAGAACATAATTATCTTTATATATTATAATTTGTTTCCTTGACAATTTAAGACAGTGAGACAAGAATCTAAAAAATAATTCAATAAATTGTCAGGATATAAAATTATGCCAAAATCTGTTGCCTTCCTAGGTAATCCAAACCAGTAAGAAAAATAATGATTTTAAAATCTCCCTTAGAGCAGCAATAACAAAAATAAAACATCCGAGAAATACATTTAATGAAAAACGGTCAACAGGAAAATAAATACAACCTCACTGATAATTGTAGAGAATAGCTCAAACATGTAGAAGCTGACTTTCTTTTTGGAAAGGAATATTCAGTATAATAATAAGGTTAACCACCTCTTAAATTAGTATACAAATAAATTATCTGTCCAAAACATCAACAAGTTATATTTAAGACCTAAACAAGATGACACTGAAAGTTGTATGAAAAAGTTAAAAAGGAAATACATCCAAGAAATGTCTGAGAAAAGAGTCATGAGGAAAAATTTTAAAACTACTTCCATTAAGACGGGGTGTTATTAATGAATAGACAGATCAGAGCAACACAAAAGAGATTTCAGGAACAGGTCCAATTGTTGAAATTTAGGCTGTGATAGAGATGTGATGCATTTATTACACTGAAAACATAAATTGTTGAAAAATTGCTTCCGTATAAATAAGGTCTAAAATGTAGAATAAATATTGGGAAATGTTCAAAAGGAAAGAGAATTTGGGATGGGGGAAAGGAGAAAAGAAGGAAGGGAAAAGGAAATGTGTGTGTGTGTATATATATATATATATATATATATATATATATATATATAAAGTTAAGACAGTTATACTACTAATTTCTATTAGTTCATTGAAAAGAAAGATTTGTGCTTATATATATATATATATATATATATATATATACATATATATAGAGAGAGAGACAGAGAAAGAGATTGAGAGCTATACTACTAATTTCTTTTTTTTCTATTAGTTCATTAAAAAAGATATGTGCTTATATTGTTGGATCAGCTTTTCAGGACTATATCTTCTAATCTCAGCAACTGCTTTGGAGTAACTAATCATTACTTTCCTGCCACTTGTTTTGAAATTTTGTATCATTGTTTTCATTGTTTCTCTTTAAAATAAAAAAATGCCTCTGTGAAAATTGAATAATCTAGAAAAATACTTTCCATCTAAAATGTTCTAGCTAGATTGAACACTAAAATATAAAAAGGAATTCTTGAAAGTTATACAAAAAACATAAAAATTAAATCTATATTATTGAATAGAAGAGGATTTCCTGACAAAATCTTGCAACCACTAAAGGAAGGATAAACTCTTTTAGAGAATTAAGAGCAACTGCAGCAACAAGAGAAACCCTAAAAGAAGTTGAAAAATGATCTCAACTGGTTCTCTGATATATCATACACAAAATGAATATTTTCATGATACATAAAAAGCAGCTGCAAATCATAGAGAATGACCAACCCTAAGGCAATTCCCAAGCACCATTTACCTGGAATTGAATGATATATATTCACTTATGACAGCCCCAACTAGTAACCCAATGGCAATAGAGTTAAAAGACATCACAAAAGATACATGCGAAGTAATGATTTTGGTCTCAAACATATAAAAAGATATTTAAGGATATACCCATTTAGAAAGGAAATTTAGTCTACAGTGGATTATCTATTTCTTTTGATTCACTTTTTGGCAAAATCAAGTGTTACTTAAAACCTAGAAAGAATATAATCATTTTCATGTATTGTTCAAGGCATGTAAATTGGTTAAACTGCAATGAAGCCAATTGGACAATCATTTATGAAAATTAAAATGCAAGTATCCTTTCATTCATCAATTCTCTTTATAGGATTCTATTGCACAAATATACCTAAATATATTCCAGGTAACATCCTACAAAAATGTATATATTACAACATTATTATATTGTAACATCCTGTGTAATAGCATAGGTATTATATAGCATAAATATCTATTAGTGGGATAGTAGCTACAAATTAAGGTTAAATGATTATATGGAATATTACAAGGACACTAAGAATAATGAAGTATCTCTGTATGTACTAAAATGAGACAATTTCATAGATCTATAATAAGATGAAGAACATTTAAAAGGAACAAGTCATCATTCGTGTACATATTCCTGTATTTGCATCTCCACATGCTTGCTCATGCATTGAATATCATTACCAGGATAGGCTGAAAATTGAAAACATAATTGCTTCTAGAAAACTAAGCGAAGAATATGATAGAGGTGACAATTTGATCTATCTCAGGGCATACATTTTTATAGTTTTGTGTTTTCCCTCTGCAGAGAATATCTATTTAAATCAATCAAATAAAAATATAAGAAACAATGCTCTATCTTAAAAACTCCCATAAGTATTTACCTAATTTAATTCAATTATACAGTTTAATCATAAACGTAGAGGATGTGCTGCCTCATGACATGAGTTAGGAGGTGTATTTGTAAAGAATTGTCAAATACATTGCAAATTGTTATGTAGAAAAGTATTTAAATATAAATCTAAAATAATGCTTTACATATAACAGAGTATCTCATGTTAAATACTTTTTGTCTTCATTAAAAAGCAATGCATGGTGCAAAGTAACAAAATATAGCACACAAATTCAAACAAGATCTTCAAAATGGCTCCAGTGAACTGTACGTGAGAGTCCTAGGAAACATACCAATGTGACTTTGTGGTTTAGGACATCTATCATTGCTTCTTTATACTGGAATCGAATTTTTTCACTTTGCACCTCTGCTCCTCCACTCATGAAGTTTGGAAATTCAAGTTTTCCACCTCCTTCAATCTCACTTTTCTTAGACGTAAAATTATGGTAAAATATTTTCTAGAATACCCAGAAGAGACACATGTAAGTGATAGTAGATATGTTCGATATAATAAGCATAAGAACAGGGCCTCAGTATATTTCTCTCCCCACACCTCCCTCCTTTCATCTGTCTGTCTTTTCCATTTCTCTATTCTCTGTTTTCTACATTACTCTTCCTTCTTCCTTGCAGCCTCTTTTCTTCCCTCCTATTCTTCTTTCTTTTCCTTTTTGGATTTTATTTGTTTATTTATAATTTCCTCACATTATCCAAAAACATTTTGGGGTGGTGCACAAGTCACAGGGCAGAGCCCCTGTACATTAATTAACTCATTGCTATTTCCCTTAAGATGCTTAGCAAATAGGATCAGGTGGAAGGTTGACCCTGACTGCTGCTCTCAGACCGCTGTAGCTTCACAACTTGTGTCACTTGAGGCAGCCCCTGGAGACGGTCCTCCTGGCCTGCCTTCTCGCTTCAGCACCAATTAGCGCTCTGATCATTTTGTCCACCATTTGACCACAGATCTGCCCTTCCAGTTCCCACGTGTATTTCACAGATGGATCTTTCTGCATCTATTCTGAACAAGTGACTATGGAAAGTGTCACTAATGGTTAAAGTTCAGCAAGTATGGCAGAGAATTCTACACAACACATGTGAAACAGTGTAATTCTTTCATTTGTACTTCAGAAAGCAGCTCCTTATAGAGTAATCAGCTATACCCAGCAACTCTTTCCTTATAGTTTGGCAGAGTTAGAGCATCAGCACCTTCTTAAAATTCTTTTCTTTACCCCCAAGTATGTTCAAGATTGAATAGCTTTCTTCCTTGGTATTAATGACTACTGTTTTTCTATCTCACCAGGACCAGCTACATCATTGGTTGTAATTCACAAGAAACCTAAAACAACTCAGTCCAGAAGTTAGGTTTCTCCTGAAAACTGGCATCTTTAGCAGTACTATTCTTTGGGAATACCTTGTCTGTGCAGTTTCTAAGAAAGATTCAGGAGATACAAAGATATAGAGCACAATAAGAGAAGAAGTTCCTGTAAGCAAAGAGAAGCTGCCTATCCAGACCAGTGTGTAGAGAGACACAGGCTTGCGCACTCACGGTAAGGGATGCAGTGAGACCTTTGACTGAGAGGATGAACAAAATCAGGGGTAATGAGGAAATTACAGTGTCCCAACTCCAGCGATGACATTCGGAGGACATTAAAACATGAAAATGACTATATTTTCCATCAGAATGTATCCAACAGATCTTTGTTGTAAAGTGAAATACAAAACAGATAACATTTTGTAAGTCTTTTTATCTCTTGTTTAAAGCTAAGTAAAAGGAAGCTAAAATGAATTACAAGTGTAAACTTAATATGGTGAAAATCATGCAATGGATTTCTAGACAAAATATTAACAATAGGTGGAATTATCTGATTCTTTTACTTTTTCAGTATTCTTATTATAGAGAATAACAGGTTATAAGAAATGATTTCTCTGGGAGTAGCAGGAATTCAAGGTGTTGAATGCAACACCTGGTAATACTTTTAATTTCCTTCTTAAGTGTCAAGCACATTGCAGGGCTCCGCCATCTGGTAAGAGGCTGTGCAATAACCCTGCCTTGGTGGAATGTGTTAAGTGCCTGTAGTGTTATCCCTGTCAGGATTCTGACTAGTGTTTATTTCTAACTATTTTTGTTTATTGATGTTTAGATAATGATTAAAAACTCTAGTAAATAATTTAGCAAATATTCTCCAACACATACAAATCACAGTCTTCTAATAACTAGATAATGTTTTATCTACTTATTCTTATTTGCTATGTGTAATTCTCTGACATGTCTGTCAGGAATATGTCAAATCTTTTATGTTTCTCAAACGCTATCTGTTTAGATAGCTTTACTTGTCTTCAATACAATTTTTTTTTAATCTCTGAAAGGCTGGCTCTTTATCTGAGACTTACATTCTCTAGACCATACTTAGACCTGCCAGGTTCATGTCTGACACTCAGCTGTCACACACATAAGGTGCTCTGACAGGCTACCTGCTGGCTCCCTCTCAGACACGGAGAGCAATTCCAATATACATTCAACATTTAAATGATCCATGGGTGTATTTCCCTTATCTTTTATATATTAAAGGTATGTCTGTCTATGCGGGAGCATGCAGTAAGGAACATCCTATTAGTACCTAGATATCCCACTACTGCTGCTCTGTATCATCCGTCTCAACAGTAAGCAATTTCACACAATGTGGCTTGTGCAGTGAAATTTGCCACCAGCATGTATTTCCTGCCACCCTTGTCCATGTGACTCACTAAATTATACTCCTAAGTGATTGTGTTAAGTGCACATCTACCATTCTTCAAATTACCCTTTTCAAAGTCCTTTTTACTGTGATTGCAGGGAATTTCTGTTACGCTCATATTCTTACCTTTTTCTTTTTCTTTTCTCTATTTTGTTTGCCAGTCAAAGAGCTGGATGTAACTGGTACACAGTCTAACCATAAAATTACTTTTGGAGGCAAGGAAACCCACAGGTTTGTGAAATGAATTTAGCATAGATAAAGATTTGATCAGTGACATGTCAGAAAATGTTTTCCAATTTGCATAAGCAAGCTAATGAGGTTCTTAACCACGCCAGAAGCAAGGCAAGGGTAGGGGTTAGATGTAATCATGTCAGGCGACAGGCCGCGGAGGACCTGGTAAATCGGTTAGGCTCTGCGAAGTATTAGAGTTAGCTTCCTCTATTTTGCCTAGTATTTAATCTTGGTGACACTAATCAGAGTAGAGAATTTAAAAACTTGTCTGTTTCCTTTTTAGAAGAGCACATTCAATTAGTTCTGTGTTAAGTTGGATTTGCCTGTAGGACAGAGTAGATTCTTCCAAAATTTTAGAAGTGAATGAGTGGAATGTTGGAGAGAGAACTAAGTAGGTGGCTTTGAACACCCCAATTTGACTGGTAATCATTACCAACTAGTTGGAGGTGAGATCTGAGAATCAATGACACCACCAGCTGGAAAGAAAAGTAGGAGGCCAAGGATGTAATCACTTTACTCAAGGTCTTTTAAATTTGGTGCTTCAAACTAGTAACCAAGATTGTGGAAAATAAACTTGCTCACTGGGTTTAATTATTTTTCTGTAATTAACAACACTCTCAGATGTTGATACATTTTTAAAGACAGTATTCTATCAGACTTACTTAAAAGCATTGTGCTTACAGGACACCTGACTCTTATCCTTAAAATCTTACTGAGCTCCACTAATCCACTAAAAATATTTCCTTGTAAGATGCCAATACAGTTGATAACAGCTTTCAGAAAAAATATTTTTAAAGTCAGGAAAATTAGTAGTGTAATGTTGAACTGTGAAAAATATTTGTATATTATAGCTGAACAAATATACTGTATATTTACAGCAATACAAGGAAAATTGCTTAACTTAGAACTTTATGAAAGGGGATTCCCTAAAAGCAAAACCATATATATCTTATTACACAGATGTTTTGAGTAACTATAGATATTTTAGGGTAGAAAACTGTTACTAATTTTGAATGTTTCTTTTCTAAAATGATAACTTCTAATAAAAATTCAAGAGAATGGCCATTGGCTCAGAGTGCATCCCTTTAGTTTTATCTTCCATTGTTTTAAGCTATGATGATACTTCCCTGGGGGTGTGATGCGGCTTTGCCCCACTGTGTTCTGGGTACAAGCATCTGTATTACTACTTGCATTCTCCTTGTTTCTCAGTAGTGTGAACTTTGTTGGTTTTTGAAGTACTAAGTCTTTATGAGGTGCTTTATTTAGAAGATTTATTAGTTTTCAGATTTACCTTTTCTGTATGAAAGTTCCTAAAAATGGGAGCATTTATATTGTTTTCATTAAAATATTTTACTATAATGATGATTTCTGAATTTGTCTAACATGGTAAATTTTTTTTAAAGTACAGTTAGAAATAAATGACAAATTAAGAAACTAGAACACATTTTTAGTTCCTCTTCCTTCTTTAATCTTCATTAATAAATACTGGATCAGTATCTTGTCTGCTTGTATCCCAAGGTATTTTGATTAGCCAAGTTAGTATTTTTATCTACCTTCAGTTTTATCTAAGACTGATGCTACTTTGAAAGTATAGTTCTTTTCCAAACATTTGCTAGGACTTTTACTCACGTCTAGGAAATGTGAGCACACCTATCTCCCCGCAATTGTATGAACTAAGGGTCTTTCTGAGGTTGAGTTTAAAGGGAAATCTTTATGAACATTATTGGCTAGCTATTTCTGTACATTAATTATATTTGAATACTCACCAGAACATTTTCTCATACAGTTTTGCCAACTATGAAGTTAAAGGAAACATAGTTTACAAGAGTGCATATTTCTGTCACTGATTGAATGTTGGAGATGTCACAAACCAAGCTCTGTATCAGTACTTCGTTAGAACTACAGACCTCATTTACAACTATTATACCCACAGTTACAGGTTATTCCAGAGGAAACATACAGATTAAACTAGCTGAGTAAAGAGATGCATAAGATAGAATTCAGAAAAAGCACCACACACCGATCTTGCAGTCACACTCTCCCTATGGACTCAGGACAGTTATTTTACTGTCATCAAGGTGTGGCAAAATGCTTTTGAGTACTGCAAACTAGAGAAGCTTGCCCAAGCCCTGATAATCAGTCATTATTGAGATTCCATTGTTTAGAAACAATTAGCTGACTCATAGCTGATCTACTTCCAGCAACTACGAGGTCAAGCTTTGAATCCCAGCACCTGCCCTAAAACAGCCCAGATGTGGCTTAGGTCTCTTGATGGCTAAGATGAAGTTCTTTAGGGCATACTCCTCTGTGTCACTGTCAGCCTTTCTGTGGAGATGGGATAATAAACCTGAGCACTGTTGTTTAGGTCCTGGAGAGGGAAATATGACCAGAGCCTGTTAGAGGTCTCCAGGGTTTTCTGTTGGATGTGAAGATACAGTTTAGGAAGTCCTTCAGTCACCTTTTGTCATGGGAAGAAAACCTTTGCACAGTAGGAGAGAAGCAAAGGTGGAACTCAAGGGAAAGATACATAAATAGATGTATAATCAGAAGCTCATTAGAGCCTTTGGGTCATTGTATGGCCTCCACTGGCCATGCTTATATATACACCATTGAATTTCCTTGTTGCCCTTACAGAGTTTGAAGAGTTCTCAGTTGCAGCAGACAGAATTGAGACAAATACAGCAGTTTAAAGCATAATCACCTGATGTTAGAATACTTTGATTTAGAGAAATCATTGATACAGTAGTTGATGCCCTTTGTTTGAGGAAAGGGAGGAATAAGCTTCTCCTTACAATCAAATTCTACTGACCTAATTACAGCGTTAATTTCTAGGACTTGAGATTTATTTCCCAGTTATAGTCCCTGTCTTTTGCAGTACTTCTTAGTTGCATCCTAAATTTTTCACAAAAAGAGACACTAGCTGTGTACTTAAGTTTCTTTAAGGACTCAAAGGAGAGATTGCCTCAAAAACTCCAGAAAATCTAGATACATTTACCATGCCTTTATTGGACATTGCTAAGCCTCCTTTATATTAAAAAAGGTAATGCATGAGAGAAGACATTTTCTAAAACAGATTTTGGGAAACAGAAGTGAAGCTTAAAATAATAGTGTTTAATATAAAATGTGTTAAAAGTTAGTAGTGGTTCTATGGTACAATACATGCTTCTCTGGTGTTTCGGTATTTTAAGAAACAGAGGTAACCTTTGTTTCAGGCTTTGTGTGTGCAGGCCAGGTAAACCTGTTTTAGGAATATAAAGACTGTGAAACGTAACTGAAAATAGGGACACTAGATCCTTAAAACAATGATTGTTTTATGTTTCTGTGATGAATGTCATTGGAATTTTAATAAGAATTGCATTATTTCTGTGTATTAATTTGGGTAGAATGGCCATTTTAACAACACTAATTCTCCCAATCCATGTACATGGAATATCTTTCCATTATTTGCATCTTAGTCAACTTCTTTTGTTAATATTTTATAATTTTAATATATTGTGTACCTCCCTGATTAAATTTTATATTTAAGTATTTCAATATATCCTTTGGATACTGCGGTAATTTGTATCCCTTTCTTAATTTTTTCTTCGTGTAGTACATTGATGGCCTATGAAAATGTTACTGATTATTGTTAAGTTGATTTTATTTTACTGAATTTAATCCTGATTTTAATAATTTTTGATGAAGGTTTTAGTGTTTTCTCTGTGTAAGATCATGTCATTCGATAATGTTTCTTTTTTATTTAACTGCCACTTGTTTGCACTTCTTAGATGATTAATTTAGCCTGGAATCCCACTGCTATACTAGACAGAATTGGTGAAAATGGGCATCAGTATCTTGTTGCTGATCTTAGGGTAAAAGCCTTCACTCTTAGGATGGAGTTAGCTGCTCCCGTGTCATGTATAGTCCTGATTAGAATGACAGCTATTCCTTCTACAACTGGTTTCTGAGTTTTATCATGAAAGAATGCTACACTTTGTCAAAAGCTTTCCCCATATCTATTTAGATGGTTATATGAGTTAGGTCTTTCATTCCATTTATATGGAAAATCACATTCACTGATTTGTGTATGCTGGGTCATTCTGGTATCCCACAGTAAATCCCACTTGGTCATAAATGATGTTTACAGTGGAACAGTGGGGATGATTTCCTAATATACTTTTTACCCTTTTGATGAAGACTCCGCATTTCTGTTCATTGACGATACTCTTCTCTGATAGTGCTCCACTGGCTTTGGTATGAGGGCAGTTCAGGGTTTACAAAATTAGGTTTAGGACCATTACCTTGTCTTCTATTTTTAAAGAATGTTTGACGAACTTGGGGCTGATTTTTATATAAATTTAGCCACGACACCATCAGGTCGTAGACTTATCCTTGATGAGAGGATTTTAGTCTCATTTTAATTGACCTCTCCAGATTTTTAATCTCTTAGTGATTCATTCTTTTTTGTTTGTTTATTTTGGTATACCGGGAATTGAACTCAGGATCTTGCAATTACCAGGCACGGGCTGGTACTGCTGATCTATATTCCCAGCTCTAGTGACCCACTCTTGGTGGATTATGTGTTTCAAGAATTTGTCCACCTTTTTAAATTATTCAGTTTGTTTGATTAAAATTGCTCTTAGTAGTCCCTTCTGATCCTTTGTAGTTTTTGTTAGCAATTTTAATTTGTTCTCTTTCACTTCCGATTTTGAGTTTTCTCTCCTTTCTTTGTCTAGCTAAAAGCTTATCAGTTTGGTTTATCTTTTAAGAAATACAATTTGCAGTTTTCTTGTTTCTTGGTATAGTTTCTTTGTCTACATTTCAACTGCTTCTGTTCTGACATTTTTGTTTCTTCTGCTTGGTAATACTTGACTTTATTTTTTCTTTAACCTGTTCTTTGAATTGTTACAGTGGGTTGCAATCTTGCTTCTTTTTTATTTTAAAGAATGAAAACCTCTTAACAAATGCACATACATTTAGAAAATAACACAAAACGGTACAAGCAATACAGAATTTCAGACCAGTTGACAGGAAATTAACAATGGCTGCTGTATTACATATTGATATCTTCAAATTAGATGCTCAGATAAACTAATATAGATTTGTAAGATTGATCAAACACTTAAACATTAACTCTTCCTTTCAATAGTGAAATAAAAGCCAGTGTTACAACTACGTTAGCTGTCCTGTGTATACATATATACATATTTTCCCCTTCTTTCTTTCCTCTTTTCCCTCATCCAAGTTCTTTCCTTTTGAGCAGTTTTTTCATTTCACAATGTCTATTATACCTCCTTGATTTTATTCACTCTTTCAGGTTCTCACACTAGTGAGACAATAGATGTTTACACATATGGGTCTGATTTATTTCACTTATGAGTATGGTCTCTAGCTGTATCCATTTACCTATAAAAGCCTCGAGATTATCTTTTCTTACAGATGAGTAATATTCCATTGCATAAAAACACCACACTCTTTTTATCCACTCCTCAGTAGGATTCATCCAAGGGATGCAGGAATGGTTCAATATTAGCAAATGAATCAATGTAATACACCATATCAACAGAATCAAAGAGAAAAATTACATAATCATCTCAATAGGTACAGAAAAAGCTTTTGACAAAGTGCAAAATGCATTCATGCTAAAACCCCTACAGAAAATAGAAATCAATAGACTTTACCTCAATTTGATAAAAACCATCTGTGACAAACTAACAGCCAACATCCGACTAAATGGCCCAAAACTAAAATCTTTCACTTTAAAATCAGGAACAAGACAAGGATGTCCACTGTCACCACTTCTATTCAACATAGTTCTGGAAACATTAGAGATCTTTCTTCTTATCTAGACATTTTGTATTATGAACTTTTTTCTTAGAAATGCTTTATCATGTCCTATATGTTTTGGTATATTGTGTTTCCATCTTCATTTGTCTAAAGTATTTCAAACTATTGTCTTTCACTCAATAGTTCTTCAGGAGGTATTGGTTAATTGTCACATATTTATTAATTTCCTTGATTTTTAGTTTCATACCATTGTGGCCAGAGAGAATATCTATTGGATTTCAATATTAACATTGCTAAGAATCTGTTATGCCTTCGCACTTGACCTCTCCTAAGGAATATTTCATGTAAAACTGAGAAGGGTTGCTACTCCTGTTCCTGTTTGCTTTCCATTTGCTTCTAATATATTTTTGCTTTTTAAAAAAGTAAGTTCAGAGGCTGAGGCAGGAGGATTGCTGAGAGTTTATGACCAGCTTGGGCTACAAAGTGGGCTCAAAGTCAGTCTGAACTACACAGCAAGGCCCTGCCTCAAAAAGACAAAAAAAAAAGTAAGTTCACTGATGCAATTTAAGCACACATAATGGCCACATTGATTATAGGGAATTTGTACCTGTACATGAAATATCTTGATTCCTCTTCTTTTTCCCATTCCCCTCCCTTCCCTTCAATATTTTATTTCCATCCTTTAAGTACAGTCTAAGATTGTCCTTAAGGTAAAATGAATGTTTTATAAGGAGCATAGAATTTGTTCTTGCCTTTTATCTATTCTGTCATGCTATACTTTTGATGGAAAAATTTAATCCCTCCATATCCAAATTATTTATTGATAGAGAACTATTTACTTCTCTCAGTTTGCGAAATGCTTTTCAATTAATTTGCAGATATTGTGTATCTTTTTCTTCACTTGATTTCTTCCTTTGTGATTTGTTAGCTTTCTATAGTACTGCTTTGGTGTTTTTAAAAATAAGTTTTGTGTATTTATTATAAGATTGCTTTGCAATTACCTAGAGGCATAAAGCATAACAGGAAAGTTTAAATTGATAACAAGTTAATTTTAAATTACATAAACAAACTGCACTTAACTGCCTCTACTCCCATAGTTCATGTTTTTGATGTAACACTTTACACCTTCTACTAATTTGCATCCTTTGTAATTATTGTGGCTCTAGCTGCTTTTAATAGTTCTGCATTTTAATCTTTGCACTAGAGATATATTTGATTTGATCACCATTCTTACAGTAATAGTAAACTTTGGATTGATGTTACACTTTACCAGTGAGTTTTATACGTCCATATGTTTTCATGTTATTGATTATTGAACATTTTCCTCAGTTTGAATAACTTCTTTTAGCACTTCATATAAGGCAGATCTAGGGGTAATATCCTTTCGGATTTTGTCACAAAAGTCTTTATAACTTGTTTATTTATGGAAAAGGGGGTTGTGGGGATAGCATTTTTGATTGTCAATAGTTGTATTTCAGAGTTTAAATATGTAGTTCCATTTCCTCTGGCTTGCAAGTCATGAGCTGACAAATCCACTGATAATCCCATGAGTGATCGATTACACAGGATAATTCACTTTTCCTTTGTTATTTCAGTGCCTCCTTTAGTTAAATGACTTCCCAGAATCTACCTGTTTTTATCAATCTATTTGTTTTCTTATCATTCAGTTTTGATAATTGTTCATATGTTTCACAGATATGGTGAAATTTTTTCTTTCAGTGTAGGACTTCTCTATTCTATTGTCAGTACATGTCATGATAAATTTTAATTCTGAAGTAAAACATCTATTTTTCTCATACAATTTTGTTTTTGGTGTCATATATAAATTTTTTCCCATATTTAAATTCATGTAAAATTTTCCCATTTGCTCCTGTTGCTTTTGCTGTCTTATGCAGCCATGAACTCTTGCCTCTCTGCCACACCACCCTGCCTTGAAGCCAGCTGATTACAGATTGAAAGCTCTACAAACTGTGAGCCAAATTAACCTTTCCCTCTCTAATTTTGGGTTTCAGGTATTTTTGTATCAGCAACAAGAAAAGTAATCAAGATAATTAATTAGAATGTTTTGTGTGTTTACCAGTCATCATTCTATTGTAGTTACTTCCTGACCCCTAATAGCTTGTTCCATATTTTTTTGTCTTCATATTTTTGAGTTTATTTGGCATTTGTATGATTTTTTGACTCATTATTCACACATTTTAAGGATAGTTTTGTTTTCACTGATTTCATGTATGATGTAATGATCTTTAGCTACATACTGTCACTTCCTGCTACACATCCCTGTGTTGTTTCATACCCCTTTTGCAGTGACTGCTGTGTAATCCCTGGTTCTGTATTTCTAAGGAAGCTTGCCAGAATTCTCCCATTGTTTTTAGATAACTCAACATGGCACATGCATTCCATTTTTCAAAATTTATTTTCACATTTATCATAACATAACAAAAATAGATACAATAAAGAAAACATAACAGTACTCATCTTCTGTCAAAAACCTCCACACTTCATAGCAAAACAGAATAACAATAGTTATTACACTGCATATGGTAATTTTAAAAGCGTGGCCGAGAGTACGAGTCCTAGTGCTCAAGGTACTCAGAGTACAAGTCATAGACAAGATGCCTTCTCTTCCAAAGAAGAAACAAACTGCTGTTCTCTTTCTAGGTATCTTCTTAAAAGAATTAAAAATGATAATGATACATCTTCTTTACAAGGATACATACATACCCATGTATATGGCAGCAAAATTTAATATACCTAGACCTTAGAAACAGCCTATATGTCCAGAAACAGATGAATGCCTGAAGAAAATATGCTATTTATATACAATGGAGTACTACTCTGCCATAAAGAAAGATAAACTTTAGACATTTGCAGGAAAATGGATGCAACTTGAGACCACAATGTTAAGTGAGATAAATCAGAAATGCAAGCTTTGAGAAACCAAAAGTGTAAATAAAGAACAAAATAGAAAGATAATGGGGAGTAGAGGGATCTTGTCCAAATGGAAAGGGGAGCATGAGACAGAGGAAGCAGGACAGGGAGGAAGGGAAGAGGGACTTTAGAAAAAGAGTTGAAGGTAAATGGGAAATAGGGATTTTGCAAACAGGAAGGGAAAGAATGTTTGAGGGGAACAGAGAGGGGTGGGAGGAGAAGGGACAAACCTAAAGAAGAATTCACATGTACATGTGCAAACTCCTCATGAAATAATTGTTATGTACTGCAATGTACATGAAAAAAGGCAACAGGCATTTGTAGGCAAATGTACCCAACTTGAGAACATATGTGAAAGATTTCAGGCACACAAGCTTAAATATCGCATTTCTATGTAGTACCTATGTATAGAGGCCTGCTGTCTGTCAGTTTCCAGGTGGCTTTTATCAGGGCATCAACACACAGTACTGTTATAGTTTATTGTGTGATCAGACATTGAGAGTTTAACTCCGTGTTTGGAGCAAGCAATCTATACATGTTAGTGCCATAGATTTGTAAAGAGTAGGACAGGAAATCTAGAGACTAGAGAATGAGTATTTCTTGGTGTGAAATGAGCAATGTTAGTAATTTCTGCAGAACTATAGAATACATGGTCTGATTTTATTTTGCCATGATGTTTTGGAAATAATATTTGTGGGTATTTTCTAATGCTGTTGACGCTTCTATTTTCTCAGTATTTTTTAGTTGTTTAGCTGTGCTTTTTTTTTTATCTTGTATATATGGCAGGTGTTGTGTATTTCACTTAGGTTCCTCTCATCATTTTATGCTTGTACAAAACATTTCATTTATGTTATTTCTAAAATAGGACTTTTGATCTATGTGAAAATGCAACATAATTGTAAAATCTATGGAATTTTAGCACAGTTATATTCAACACATTGATAATAATATAAATTTTAAAGCACCAAAAACATCTTGTCATGTGTGGTGGTGCATGCCTTGTAATTCCAACAGTCTGGAAGGCTGAGGCAGAAGGACCACAATTTCAAGTATAGGCTGGGCATCTTAGTGAGAGCTGTCTCAAAATAAAATATAAAAGGTACTGAGAATGTAGCTCTGTGGGAAAGGCCTGGGTTTAATCTCTAGTACTGCTAAATAACAGTAACAAAACCTTCCTGAACAAAACCTTCTTTTCCCTATTTCCTTATTTCCCGTGGAGTCATTGGAAGATAGGCATTTATTTCAGAAGAGAAAAAAGAAAGAGTTCTTTCCTTATGTATTTTTACTTAATGTTTTCTATTCAGAAGATTGTATGATTCTTGTCTAGATTTTAATTAGGGGTTAATGGATGGGGAATAAGATTAGACTCTGGTAGTGGCGGTCATTTAATTCAATTGTAAAGTTCAGATTGTTTTTCTGTTTTCTCATAAGATAGAGAAAGATATGACCAAATATAATTGTCTAGAATAAGAATAATATTAGAATTTGGTTTATTTGTTTACTTATTTATTAAACTTTATTTTCAAGAGAAAAAAGAAAATAAAACAAAATTTCAAAATGATAACAGGAGAGTAACAATAGTTAATATATTGTATATTGCTATCTTCAAAGTAGTTACTCAGAGTACAAGATCGACACATAAACAACTGTCCAAATAAAATTAGCATAAATCTTTCCTTTCTTTGTGGTGCTGGGGATTGAACTCAGGGCCTTGTGCATGCAAAGCAAGAACTGTACCACGGAGCCACACCCCCAGCCCTTGCACAAACCTTTCTTTTCAATGAACTAAGAGAAAGTAGTAGTATAACTATCTTAACTATCATAAAAAATGTTTTTCCTTTTCCCTTCTTTCTTTTCTCTTTTTCCCATTCCCAGTTTCCCTTTCCTCATGTCACAGTTCCTTTTTTTATCCCTTATTCTGTCCCCTTCCCCTCCCTCCAACTTTTGATCCCCTTCCCCTTTGAGAATGAGCTATTTCCCTAATTCCAAGTATCTTTTAATTTGTTTTTTATTTTACTCTGATATCCTCATATAAGAGAAGCCTGGTGACATTTAAGCTGTATTTCTGATTTATTTCATTTCATTCATTTTAATTTTAGGAACTAGAGAGCACCCCAAAGGGTCTAAAAATGAACTTACTTTTATCTAAATTGCATGATAATTACGCACTTTGGCACGTGTAATCATATGCCTGTGATTTTGTATGATCAGAGAAAACGGGTATAAACAAACAAAACTACTGGAGCAAAGCTGTTTATTACTCCCCAGGATTATTGAACCAAATAATATTTTTCTTAGGAATGCAAATGAAGATACTGACTAGAGAAAACCTAAAAAAGGAAGAATAAGCTCTCAAAAATTATGCTAAAACATTTTTAGCATAATAATACTGTTAACATTCACACATAATTGAATTCCTATTAATTTCTAGTTCTTTGGCAAAACTGTTTTGCAGCCAGATGTGTTAAGACTGCAGGACCAATAATTTCTATAATTCATCCGGAAGAAATATAACTACTAAATCAATACTGCCTGTAAGTATTTTCCTTTTAGGCTAAGTTGTACTTTTATACATACAAAAAGTTATGTGACCAACTTTTAACATTTGAAAGTCTTCCACAAGTTATTTTCAGGCGACAAAAGGGTTTTTCAAATGCTGTCAAATGAAATATGCATATCCAACTGTTACTAAGATGACCAAATACATTCGTCTATGTAAGACATGTTTTCTAATCATTGAAAATTGTTAATTTTCCTGAGGAGGACCTTAGTGATAGGGGTGATTTTTAAGATTTTTAAAACAGTTTTTGTCCATATGCGCTTGTAGTACCTGCAACTTACAATCACCTTTGGGAGCAGGTACATGTACTGTGCATCATGCATCCTATTTATTTCCTTTTTTAAAACACTTTCCTTTTACTTTCACCTCCTGCTGTCTTCTGATTCTCCACTCGCATTCTTGAGCTAAGATTAACCATATCCATAAGGGGAGACTTTTACCAAACTAGGCATGAAAAAATTTAGCTCTAACTATTGCCTTGGTGCAAATATCACTGACCATGGAAGTCATTCGTTCACCATGTTACAAGGCATTGAAGTACCACACACAAACACTCTGAAAGGTATAATTCATGCATAAAGTGCACCTTAAAGTCATGAAATTCTGGTGAATTTGCCCATAAAGTCTCCATATGAACTTCAAAGTATTTTAAATGAATTAAATATTACATATAAGTTAATCAAATAACAAGAAGATATGGACTAAGCACGTATATATATATAATTTCTAGAACAGAGTATAACTTAGTGGTCTTTGGAACCTTGATACTATTACTGGATTTATTTTTATTATTTACTCATTTATTTTTATTTTCAGAATTCTAAGTTGCATGCATGATACCGAGATTAGCAAGTCACTCTTGTAACTTCTCAGTGATAACTGACACTAGCTTTGGCTTAGTACTGGGCAGATTCCATAACAGGAGAAGCCAAGAAGACCAGCACCATCACCTTCTTCCAGGGCACACTTGTAGAACTGGGCTTTTATTCTGAGAGAAGAAAACCACAGTTTCCATTCCAAGGTCCTATGCAATAGAAAAGAAATTCTGTTTGTGATAGAGCAGCCTCTGAAGATGGTGAACACCACATCTCTTCCAAAAGAAGTGACTTACTGCCATCATAATGTGGATAAATTCATTATTGTGGGGGTGTTTTGGAAAGAAAATTAGCAGGATGCTCATAATTGCATGGTACTAGTTGAAATATGTGAAATGACAAACAGATTTTAACAGAGGAAAAGAAGCCATCCCTAAAGAACCTGGATTGAAGTCAATGTTGGAGACTAGGAAGTATGAACACATAAACTCAGCTATAAATACTAGGAAGTAATTAGAACAAGATCCAGGGCACATTTGAAAACATCCCCAAGTTGCGCAGACATCCATCAGCAAAGGATGAAACCTTAACTGACACAAGGATCTTAAACTGTATACAACAGCATAAATTTAGAAGACAAAGATAAAGAGGAAATTCTCAAAGCACCAAGAATAAAATGACACATTATGTACAAAGGAACCCCAATTAGATTAACAGTAAACTTTCACCAGAAAGAATGGGTTCAAAGGCAATAGAAAGGCCAGGGGTATAGCTCAGCGGCATAAGCGCTTGCCTGGCAAGCCTGAAGTCATGAGTTCAATTCCTGATACCAAAAAAAAAAAAAAAAAAAAAAAAAAAAAAAAAAAAAAAAAAAAAAAAAAAAAAAAAAAAAAAAAAAAAAAAAAAAAAAAAAGCAATGGAATAAGATCTTCAATATACCAAAATGACACCACAAGTAAAAAGCTTCCTAAAAATGTCAAGTTAAAATTAAGAAATAACAAAGAGAAAGCCAACTTGACCATGGCATATGATCTTTCAATGTTGAATTTGGTTGGCCAATAGTTTTTAAGGATTACTGTACACATGTTCATAAAAAATGCTGGTCTATAATTTTCATTTTTAGTTGTGTCCTTGTGCAGTGTGTCAGGATGATGTCTTCTTTGTAGAATGAATTTCAAATATTCATTTCCTTATTATGTCTTGGAAGAGTTTCAGAAGCACTCATTTTAGTTCTGCTTTAAAGATTTGATAAAATTTAGTAGTAAACCCATCCGATTCTGAAATTTTGGTCAGAGACATTCTATTATCACCTCCGTATTGTTGTATTCTACGGATCTGCTAAGTTTTTATACCCCCTTGGGTAACTTATATGTCTAGAATTTAATCTGTTTCTTGTGGATGCTCTAATTTAATAGGATATAATTTTTCAAAGTGGTCACTAGTGATCCCCTGGGTTTTTCTGGTGGTTGCTCTAACATTTTACAGTTCACCTCTTTTCGTACTGGTTTAGGTTTTCTGTCTTTCTTTCAGTTCTGTGTATTATTCTTTTAGTCTCTGTCTTCATTGAAATTTCTTTCTTTCTGTTGGGTTTGGATTTGGTTTATTATTGTTTTCCCAACATCCCAAAATTCATGATCAGGTTATTTATTTGAAGCCTTTTTGATTTTTGATGTAGGCATTTATAGAAATAAAGTTCCCTTTATAGCAGTTTTTGCTGTAGCTCAGAGATTCTGACATGTTGTACTGTCATGTACAAGGATTCTAAAATTTGAATATCTCTCCCTGATTTATTAAATGACTCACTGATCATCAGAAGTGAATTGTTTAATCTCTATATATCTCTATAATTTCTGCAATTTCTCTTGTTGATTTCTACTTTTATTCATTATGCTATAATAAGATGTAAGAATGTATTTTTATTTTTTATACTTGTTAAGAGTCACTTTACAGTTTTAAACACAACCTGTTGTGGAGAAGTTTCCATGAGCTGCTAATAAGAGTGTGTATTTTATGGTTATTGGATGGAATATTCTCTAGACCTCTGTGAAGTTTATTTGATCTATGTTATATTCTGATTTTTTAAATTGATTTTCTTTGTCTGGATAACGTATTTATTTGAGAGTAGGGTAATGAAGTCACACACTCTTACTGTTTTTGGACCTATATATTGAATAGCTCTTGTTTTATAAAATTGGACACAAAGTTATTCTGTGTGTATATATTTACAATTGTTTTATCTTTTTGGTGGATTGTTTTTTATCAATATATGGTGACCCTCTTGGTATCAACTGATTAATTTTGTCTTGAAGTCATTCTTGACAAATAAGGTTATAGCTTTGCCTGCTTGTTTTTTGAGGCTCTTTTTATACAGGATGTTATTTTCTATCCTTCATTTTTAGTATGTATATATCTTTGATAGTGAGGTGTGTTTCTTACAGGCAGCAAAGAGTTGGATTTTATTGTTTAATACAATCTATCAACCTATGTCCTTTAATTGTAGAATTAAGATCTTTTACATTCAAGGTTATTACAGAATAGTATGTATTTATATTTATTTTTATGGAAATAGTAAAACAAATTTTCATAATAAAATAATAGGAGAATAACAATCATTAACACATTGAGTATTATTATCTTTAAAGTAGTAATTCAGAGTATTAGATATGGACATAGACGTTTCTCCAAATAATATTAACACAAATCTTTCTTTTCAAAGAACTAAAAGACAATAGTGGTATAACTAACTTGTGTTTTTTTTCTTCCTTTATTTCATATTTCTGAAGTTTAATTCTTTCCTAAATCTCAATAGGAAATCTACTCTTCTGTGTGTAGGAGTTCAATTTTCTACAGTGCTGGCTTAATGGTCTTGAATTTCTTTAGCTGAAACTTATCTTGAAAGATCATTATTTCTCCTTCAGTTCCAAAGGGTAGCTTTGTTGTACACAATAATTTTAATCCCCATGAGTAAGTGAAAAATACCAATGTGTAATTTTTGTCAAATTTATAAAAACCATGATATTTAATATTTCCATCATTATTTCTCTTTACTTTTTCAAAAGCAATTGCATAAAACACATGCATGTAATTATATTGCTAAGTTTATAATGTATAAATGCATTTTATTTATGAATAACACCACAAAGAACAAGGATGGAAACAAGGCTGTATTGGGCTAATGAAATAACATCAGATGGTAGCTGAAACTCATTAGAACATTTGAAAAAAAATAAAAGGTAAAGTTAGTACAATGAACTCTGTAAGTATAGATTTATTTTCTTAAGTATTTTTAAAGGAGAGTCCTGAGTGGGGCCCGGGAGGAGGAGGCCGCGAGAGCCGTGCCGGTGGGATCCCTCTCCGGGCTCACCGCAGCTCGTTTCGGAGCCGGTCCAGTGACGCTGCGGCGCTGCTTCGTCCAGAGGCGTTTCCGGCGGTCCTGCGGGTAGCATCGTGCTGCGTAGGCCACGCTGGGGGAGAACGAGAATTCAGACTGCCTGTCTGTCCTCACGCCTGCCTCAGGAGAGACTGATTCTAGACCAGGACATACCGGATCGTGCCTGCAGAGTCCCCAGAACGTGTGTGAGAGTCACATCACACTATGAAAGGGTCCAGTGAGAACTTGCCGTTAAGAATCCTATGTGAGGAGAAGCGGCAAAAGATGGCGACCAGGTGAGCAGCAAGGAAGCGATCCTCCTCGATAAACACCACCAGCTCGAGACAGACTTGACGAGCGTGAATGCCGGGACCTCGGCTGGGAAGATCAAACTGAACGTGTTTCTCTGAGCTGCCGGGGGAGATGCGGTAGGGCGGCCCAAACTGCCGCGGCGAGACGCGAGAAAGCCCCAGACGCTGGGAGCCGGAGACGCTCCGCGTGGTAGGGGGCTTGGCTGGGTCCGACCGCCCTGGGGGCAAAGCCAGCTCGGTCCCTTCCGCCTCCCGAGCCGGCGCAGCTTTCCAGCGACTCCCGACAGAGATCGGCTTATTAGCAGCTGCAACACCCGGCAGTCCCACATTTCGCGCGCATCGGGCAGGTTGCGCAGCCTAGACCCTCGGCAGCCGGCGGTCCGTGGCCAGGGCGGCGCGAGCAGCATAGGAGCAGAGCATCCCGCTCCCTCCCCCAGACCCGGAGAGCGCGAGGAAACAAGTGGCTGTGAGCGGCGGATCGTGAGCATAGCACAAAAAACTGGCACCTTGGAACCTTCCTGCCTGCAGGGACTCTGAAAACGGGTGAGCTATCTGCGCTCGCGACCAGATCACCGAGGGGGGGAGGAGATCCATCCCTATACCTGCAGGGAACCCTGGGAGGGCGGGGGAGCGGTCTTACACACCTCACCCAGGTCTCTAG
>PVLD010014143.1:0-53455 GCA_004027595.1 Dinomys branickii
AAAAAAAAAAAAAAAAAAACAAATTCAAGGAGGGATCCTGGTGATCTGGCAGAGCTCCATAACTTATTTCAGTTGCATAGAAAGGGAATGGAACCATCAAATCTCATCCAGAATATCCAGTCCAGGGCTTAGAAATGTCCATGATAGGGCCAGCTATGAGATACTGGGGATCCTAGACTCTCTTTGAACAGCACATGCCTTTCTGTGTCCAAAGATAAGGCCCTTCAGAAATAGTTCCTCTCTTGCCCTGGGCAGATGGTACGATGAGCCCCATCTACGTATATTCGACCCAGTGTAGTTGTATGACTGGTTTTGATAAATAGAAGGTGGGAAGAAATGGCATCTATCCGTTTAAGACTTGGTGTGTTTCTTTGCCTTTTAAGGTGGTAAAAGCCTGTATCATGAAGGAGCCTCCATCAGTCCTCAACAATGGGGTGTGACATCTTGCTGAGTGGTGTATCCTTGTGCGGCCCGATAGACATGCTTCAGGGGTGAGAAAGAAGCATTATGTTAAATTATTGAGATTTTGTGATGGTTGTTATTGCAATATGATCTAATCTGTATTGTTATTCTTCCCTAAACACCCATAGCAAGTGAATATATACAAATAATAAACAAGTAAGAAAATATGTGTATGAATAGCTAAGTGGTCAGTAAAATAGCACATACAGGTAGACTCTGTTTCTGAGCCACTAGGCAAACAGATTGGGTCCGGCATGGTGAATCCTACATGAGGATCATGCAAAGCTTCACACATAGCAGCCCCAAACTTAAAACTGACACCTCTTTCTTCCGGATTGATCAGAACCACATTTCTTAGAATCAAAATTTGTATTTTTCCCCTGAGAAAGCATGATCCATGTGCTATTTCAGTACCTTATCATAAGATTCGCTTCTTTCCTAAGTTCTTATCAAGAAGCCTGTAGAACCAGACACACTTTGTGTTACGTGAAATTTCTATGCCTTGGGAGGTTCATACTGGATGATAATAGCAACAAACATTAATATTATTTCATTCTGGGGTGATAGGCATTTACAGCGAATTATCTTGCTTAACCTTTGTAAATTGAGAGACCTCAGAGTTCTACTTCTCTTACACCATTATAGATATAGAACAGTCATCAACTTACATGGGCTGCGGGTCTCTGAGGGGAGAATTTTGTGTTGTCAGATGGCAGAGCTGAAAGGTTGCCTTCAGACAGGGAAACTGACCACCAGAGAGGGGAAGCAGATTGCCCAAGTTAACACAGTAAATTAGAGACGTAGGACTGGAACCAGGTGTTCTGTCTTATAGCCTGCCTCAGTTTATCCAACAAAGCTCATGGAATTATCCAAACACAGCTAATAACATACAGTACATAAGATGAGAAGACTTAAAGAACCTGGGAACACTTTTAGCAAACTAGAAGTCCTTGTCTCAAGCTAGAAATGAACAGCCTAATGGCTTGCAGAGGGCAAGTTCTCCACATGGAAGGAAGTAAGGCAGAGAGCAAAGCACATACATCATGTATGTGTGTCCTGAGTTATCCTCCCACCTGTCCTGCTTCCACCCTCTGTCATCCTGCAGATATATATTGTAATATACGATGGCTCAGGGTCAAAGAAGCACCAGGCACTGGTGATGGCCATAGCAAAGTATGTTTCCAACTTGGAATCAATGATCCCCAGCCACACCCTGGGGCCGAGTGTCACCAGTGAGGAACAGAGTTCCAGCAACACCAGATCTTTTGAATTTTTCATACTAAATGAAGAATCTGATTTTTATGTATTAAAAAAAATATTGTCACCTGACAAATTTTAAATGTTGACAAAGGAAGGAAGGAAGGAAGGAAGGAAGGAAGGAAGGAAGGAAAGGGAGAAGTGAAGAAGGCCTTTAATAAACACACCTGCTTGTCATCACCCCATCACTTTTACTGTTTCCTGAACTTATTTCACGTTTGTTTACTTCATATGATTTTTGCATATTTCTCACTTGCGTTGCCCAACTACAACGTAAATAAATTCAGGAAAGCACAAACTTAGCATATCAAAAAAATGAAAAACATTTCTGCATCAGCAGTGCTTAGCGTGGTGCAGATAGAAGATTACTTTGTATTTGTTAAGACAAAGAATGGTGAGAAGAAACAAGAAAGAATGAGGGAGGTAAAGGAAGAAGAGTGAGAGGAAAAAGGGATGGAGAGAGTAGAGAAAGAAGGGAAAAGAGGGAGGGAAAGAAAGCAAGCGGTAGAATGGAGGGAAGAAGAGATGAAATGGGATCATCTACAGCTTCATGGACTGGAGTAGACAGTGTTCTGGCCAGAAAGTCCTGTGTTCTCCTTCCAACTGTCCTGCTTCCAATCTGTATCAACCTGGACATATCATCTAATATCATAAAGCCTCAGTTTCCTCCTGGGTAAATAAACACAATGATGCTGGTCTCACAAGGCTTGTTCTGCAGCTTAAAAGATCCCCTATGAGAAGAATGTTACTAGCCTCGCTGCTCTGTAAAGATGGGCTTCCTGCAATAATACTCATCCCTGTCAGGAAAGCCTGAGGGAAGACAGCCCTGTTACCTGTGAGGCAGAGCCCAAGAAATCTGCATATGGTTACTTACCACAGTTGTCAATCTCGGCTTGAAGTCTGCAGGGTAATTAAAGGTGCAGTAGGCAAGTGTCATTAACTTGTTAACCTGAAGTTTTCTTCCCACCCCACCCCCAATGGAAAAGAGATCGCAAACGGGTTTGGATGAACCAAGTCTGACTTCGATAGTTTTCTTTCAGTTATACTGCCTGGAGCCTTGCACATGTGTTGGGCTCATTATTAAAATTCAGGGGCTACATTCTATTCAGCTATGATACCTTAGATGAACACAGTGAATGCTGGCTTCCTTCAACCTCAGCAATCCCAGGAGACCCCCCATCACGTGGTCTCCACCATCCCAGCTCTGTGCTGTAGAGTTCTTAACATTTTCAGCTAAATTGCTCAAATTATGCAGTTAGGTGAGTAACACTATATCTTCTACATGCTTCTGAGACTCATCAAGGCAAGGATGCTCTGAAAGACATTTTAAGACATTGAATGCAAGGTTCATGGTAACCACACTGGCCACATGTATGGTGTATGTGTCTTTGCACCACCTGCAGAGTGTCCTCACGAACCTCAGCTCATTTGTTACCAAGGAAATCTACACCTCTGTTCACTCAGTGTGCGAGGACTTGGAGGCTCAGAGATTCAAGACACTTAGATGAGAAGCCCTAGTTTATAAGAAGTGCTACTGGGTGTCACACACAAGTCTGTGTCCTGTGAGTTGGGACTTTATGTGCCTTGACTCCCATTGTAGCTACTGCAACCTGGACAGTGCCTGACACAAGTAACTCGCTGGCGTAGTCACTGACAAGCATTTGCTTCCAGAGAAACTGGCAGAATTTACAACACTAGAAACTTCAGACATAATTTGTGCTTCTGTACACAAGTAGAATTCATACAACCATGTGCATATGTAGAAGTGTGTGGGCATGTTCAAATCAAGGCATGTCCAGTTTTATTAACTCATCTCAGTTGATGGGATGATTTCACAGGGTGAGAACACACACACACACACACACACACGCACACACACACCATATATACACAGGCGCACACACACACACACACACACACACACACATCCACAACTATGTCATTCTGTGATCATTTCCCTCATCGTAATTATTGATCTCTGCCCTCCTTCATTTTTCTTTACCTGCAGCAGTACTTCCCAGACTCTTTGCTTGTGTATCCCACCTTCATAATTTTCACAATGGCTTATAAAACTTATTCTTTTATTTTCCAGTATTTTCTGCATGTTGATTTTTTTTTTTTTAAATTCAGTGACATGTAAGTAAAGAGAAACTATGGACTCTACAATCACCTGAGATGTGCCTCAGGGGAGCCAACCAAGCCCTTTGCAGCTCATATCTTGCTATGGATTATCCCAGATGCTGGACATTGATGCCCACTCCCAAAGGTGATCCAGCCACAGTCACTGCTAACTGCCCAATATGCCGGCAGCAGAAATAAACACTGAATCCCCAGTATGACACCATTCCCTGGGCTGATCAACCTGCAGCCTGGTGGCACATTGATTTTATTAGACCATTTCCATCATGAGAAGAAAATTGCTTTGTCCTTACTGGCATAGATACTTACTCTAGATACAGATTTGCCTTTCCTGCATGTGCGGTTCTGCAAAAATTATCATCCACAGACTCACAGAATGCTTTATCAAACATCATAGACATGTACGCAGCTTTGCCTCTGACAAAGGAACACATTTTGTGGCCAAAGAAGTGAGAAAATTGGCTCATACTCATGAAATTCACTAGTCTTACTATATTCCTCAGCATCCCAAGTGGCTGGATGGACAGAAAGGTGGAATGGTCTTTTGAAGACACACTGCAGCACCAGTTAGCTGGCAACAGCTTGCAGGGCTGGGGCAATATTCTTCCAGAGTCTGCATATGCTTTGAGTCATGTCTGCTAAATGGTAGTGTGTCTCCCCTAACCAGGATTCATGGGCTCAGGAATCAAGGTTGGAAACCACTCACCATTACCACAGCGATCAACTAGTGACATTTTTGCTTACCATTCCCAGGGCCTTATACTCTTGTGGAAGACCAAATAATGAGAATTTGGGGCTAATGAACTTCTGCTGGGAGCATAAAGGAGAAAGGCAGTGTACAGGGGTGATGGCACATTGCAGGTTCTAGGGAAAAGTCAACCCAGCTGAGACCCAGTTTACCCAGCCATGTACCATGGATGGTGGCAGGCAGATGAATCTCACATTACTCTAATTGCTTTTCTTTCCGGGGTCTAAGTGAATAAAGCAAGGTGAGTCAGATGCTCAGAGCTCCTTGTCGACTAGAGGCAAGAGCCCCCTGTCCTCCACATTCTAAACTAACGCTGTGTCTTTCTTGTCTTTCATCCTTGTTCACTCCCCAGGTCAGTGCACAAATTACTAGGCTGGTTTCCTACATGCTCTGCTGGCTTAGGAGTCTTAGTTCCAGAAGAGAGAAGGCTTGTACTAGAAAATGCAACAACAACACCATTGAACTGGAAGCTAAGATTTCCCCCTGGTCATTTTGGTTTCCTTGTGCCTCTAAGTAAACATGCTAAAAGGGATTTATTGTGTTGGCTGAGGTGACTGACCCAGAATCTCAATGAGATATTGGACTATTACTCCACAATGCAGGAGAGGAAGAATATACTTAAGGAGATCCCTCAGGGCATCTCCTAGCATTACCATGTCTTGTTATTAAGGTCAGTGGGAAACTACAACAACTCAGTCCAGGCAGAATGACAAATGGACTAAAACCTTAAGGAATGTAGGTATGGGTCAACCTACAAGGGAAAGAAACAAGGCCTGTTGAGGTGCTTGCAGAAGGCCAAGGGAACACACAATGGATAGTAGAAGAAGGTAGTTCTAAATACCAGCTGTCTCGGGTACTTTTTTCTCATTGCTCAGACAAAATACCCAACACCCAAAATTAAGGAAGGAAAGGTTTATTTAGCTTACAGTTTGTGGAGGTTTCAGTCCCTACTTGGCTGCTTCTGAGGCACAGTGGCACATGGCAGAGGGCAACAGTTTATGGCAGTGGCACACAGCAGAACAAGAGCAAAAGGGAGGAATGGCGGCAAGCAGCCTCATTCTCTCCCTTACGTATATAAACTATCTTCCATAGGGTGGGTATAGCTCTCACACCCATAATCCCAGCATTGGATCGTGGATCAGTCATAAACTCTAAAAGCCTGGACCACAACTGCATGAGGATTTAGGGGGACATGCAGACACAAACCATAACACCAGCTATGACCCCACGATCAGCTACAGTAATTGTAATAGTTTTTTCTTAATATGCTTCCTATGTAATATAATGTTGATAGACTTAATGTTGGTTCTTAAGTATTGTTAAACATTATGTTATGATGTTCAAGTTATGAAATGTTAGGAGTGAGTATCACTCAAAGAACAAAGTCCCTCTCATTCTGGGAAGAGAATTAATGTTTTTTCATTTATATGCAGGAAAGTTACAATGTTAGGTGTAATTATGAACTTGTTTTTGTATCTGGATACTACGGGTTAAAGAAATGTGTTTGGCTGTCAAATTGACAAGGGATGGATTGTGATGGTTAACTGAGTGGGTCAACCTAAGTGAGAAACACCCACTTAAATTGGATCAGCATAGTTCTGGGCATCACTGAGGGGATTTACTGACAACAGAAGACCCACCCTGGATTTGAGTGACATCAACAGGGATTTTTAACCAGTATGGAATATAAAGGGACAAGGCAAAGGCAGCCTTGCTGGTGCTGCTCGCTCACTTGCTGCTTGCTGTGCTCTGCCTGCCCTATCAGGCCACGGACTATTTTCCCTCTGCCATGCCACCCTGCTTTGGAAGCAGCCAACTATGGATTAACTGCGAGCTAAAATAAACCCTCCCTAATTTAACTTTACTGTCTAGTATTTTGTCTCAGCAACAAGAAAAGTAGTTAAGATACAAGAAGAAGAGTGTTAGATCATTATTACAAATAAAAGCTCAGATTCACTGGACAGAAATGAAAGACAAACATAAAAATTAAATAAGTTGAAAACACAAGAGGAGTCTTGATTTCTAGCCACATATCCTTACTTTCCAAGGACCTTTGTTTTGGTCTTTGCTCTACATTAGAGAATGGTAGAAAGGTGTGAAAAACATCTTGATCAACTAATATACTCTCCTTGAAGAACTGAAAAGAAAAATAAACAGGAAATATCCCTTCTTACCTTGAGATTCAATGTGGTGTTCTAGTATCACTTAAAACCATGTCACATATTCCAGTGGTAAGCATAAATACCAAAATAACACCCAGAATTTGGAGGCAGATTTATTTATGTTGATGGGTACTGATTGGGATCATCCCCAGAACATCAGGCCCTGATCTCTGGTGGTTTAGGGCTTTTATATGATGCAGAAGCAGGAGGTACAAAGGTGAGATAAGACAGCCTGGCAGTTCTTCTGATTGGTTAGCAGGGTGAGAGCATCAGTTACAGGGGAGATTAATGACCATCAGTTTATGAAGCTTGGAACAATGATACAATCAAGCCTGTATGTTCGGTTACGCTCTCATGGTTACAGGGGTCAAGAAAGTAATTACAAAGCCATGAAGCATTTACAGAACTAGGCAGTTTCAAAAGAACAAAGTTTTAAAAAGAACAGTTTCTCTTGCGCAGTTTTCCCCTTTCAATATAGTTACACACATATTCAGTGATAATTCCATAC
Source organism: Dinomys branickii (assembly GCA_004027595.1). Taxonomy (NCBI): domain Eukaryota; kingdom Metazoa; phylum Chordata; class Mammalia; order Rodentia; family Dinomyidae; genus Dinomys; species Dinomys branickii. The sequence continues at coordinate 7,277 of PVLD010014143.1, forward strand.
AGGAAAGTGTGGCTCAGAGGAGGATTGAGTCCCAGCTCCTCCAAGTGGTACTGCCAGTGCTGTAATAGGCTCTGATCTCTGTCCTGCCCACTTTCATTTTGCCTTCTGAAGGCATCATTGAGTCCATCATACTCTGTGTTGAAATGTGTCCACCCAGCATGTTGAAGTGCTGATCCCTAGTACCACTGAATATGATGGTATTTGGAGATGGGCATTCAAATAAGTAACTAAATCGAAATGAGATCATGGGGTGGGTCTAATCTGATTGGTACCCTTAGAAGTGGAGATTAGGATGTGGACATACACAGAGGGAAGACAATATGAGTCAGCATCAAGGCAACCATCTACAAGCCAAGGAGAGAGACATCAGGAGAAACCCACCCTGTTCATACACTGATCTGGGATTTCCAACTTCCAAAATTGGGACAAAATGGATCCTGATGTTGCTGGACATGATGGAAGACAACCCTAGTTCCAGCATTGTGAGGCTGAAATATAAGGACCACCATGAGTTCAAGTCCAGCCTGGAATACAGAGAAAGACCCTGTTAAAAAAAAAAATACAAATAGCTTTAGATGCTGAAGCCACCCAGTCTGTAGTACTTTGTCACAGGAGCAGCAGAAGATTGATGCATGGGGCTTTCCAAATTGCCCATCACCTTGCTTCTGCCCAGGTGAGTCCCACACAGCTGGTTGTCAGAAGTCATGTTTCTCTTCAGGTATCATGTTGAACACTTTCTTCTTGATACTACACATTGCACCAGCTATATCAAAAGAATTCTCATTTCTGCCCAAATGCCACAGCCTCTGTCTCTGCTTCCTATCACCCAGGATGAAGACCCTGCTTTCTACCTTTCACTTCCCACTGAGGAGCTTCCTGAGCCTAAATCTTACATTAGTCAGCATTTCCTTACTCTCCTTTCCCATGAACACAGCACTGATCCCCAACTGCTACACTGAAATGGGTTCATCTAAAATCCATATGTTAAAATCCTAACCTGTCCATTCATTACTGCAATGAAATACTGGAGGTAAGTTAATGGAAAGTTCTGGAGATTCTGGGGGAAGGTCCTGGCATCAGTGCAGCTCTGGTGAGGACCTTATGGCCTCAATGACAGGAGCATACGCAGGAAGTAGAGATGACACCTCAAAACAGGAAGTCACAGTGATCTGGGTAGGACTTGGCACAGCCTGTAGTAACAACCATCTCTTGAGAATCACCCAGGGGTCACAGGAGAATTACTTTAATTCCTTTCCAAAGGCAATGCCCTCAAGTGAGCTAAGAATCCATCTAGGTCCCATCATTCCCAATACTACCACCCTGGGTACCACGCCTCCAACACATAAACCTCTAAGGGTACAAGCAATCTTCAAAGCAGAGCAGAGTCTAAGACACAGCATATAACAGGAGCTCTGTGAAGAACTCTCTAATAAAGTTCAATTAAATTAAGCAAACTAAAATGAACTGACTGGAGACAGCAGGAAGTGTCACAGTCAGAAAAACACAGACTTGGAGATGAGATCCAGGCTTGCATTACACCCTCTGCTATGGCGGTCATATGACCTAGAGTGACTGCAGAAGTGTGCCTTATCTGTAAAGCAGGGTCAATCATAGCACTCTACAGGGTTGTTTTAAGGATCAAACTAGATTATGTGGACTTCCAAGGCAAGATATCAACTGGAAAACAACTGGATTTAATTTCTACCAAGTTCCCCCTGAAATATTCATGGAGCTATACATGCTGATAAATGCAATGGATGCTTCAACCCTGAGAACAAAAGTATTGATCAAAATCTTTCAGTGCTTGAGGAATTCACTAATCAAAGGTCTTTACTGCAGAACAACAACAGTAAAACAATGAGAAGTTCTACTGAACTTCTCTCATTCATGGCGTCTTCGAGGGCTGGGGATATAGCTCAGTGGAATAAGCGCTTGCCTAGCAAGCGCAGGGTCCTGAGTTCGATCCCTGGTACTGCAAACAACAACAACAACAACAAACAAACAAACAAAAAAAACACCACAACATGGCGTCTTCGAGACCAGAGTCCTTACTAACCAGAGACAAGAAGACTCCCTCCACTGTGTGAAAATCCTATCAGGAATCTTATCAATAGCCCATGGCTATTTACACTTCTCTTCTTCCAACTGGTGAATGGGTAATTGTACAATCAGGCAGGATTACCAAGCCCAATTATATAATGCAGGAAAGAATAGAAAGTGGAAAATTATTTTTTTTTCTTTTAGGGGAAGAACAGAAGTAAGAAAGAATGAAAAGCACTTCTAGTAGTTAAGAAGAAAGACTTCAGAGTCAATCTGCTTTGATTTTAATTCTGGCTTGGACACATACTAGCTGTGTCATTGGAGAGATTATAGTGACTTAGTATCCTTGTCTTTCAAATGTGGACATGAACAGTATCAATCTGTGGAGTTATTGTGTAGATAAAATGAATACAAGGGGTTTTGGAATAGGTTCTCGCACTCGAATAAACACTGTGTAATGTTGGATGAATTAACTACAGCATGTGTAGATCTAGTTGTAAATAAAATGCAAATATAACTAAATGCACACACATACATGTACATGTATACATTTCTTGGCATGAAATACAGATAGGAAATTTTTCCTGAGTCTTAAAGAATCACACTAACTGAAAGTCTTCTAAGGTGCCATTAACTTGGGTCAGTAGTGAATAACAGTGGGTTAGAATTCTTTTCGCTTTCCTGTAACTATAGCCAAATCTTATACACCAAGAAACAATGTTACAGCAATCATGCAACACATATAGAATATGCCTATAAAGAAGAACTTTTAGAAAGTGCATGTTTTATGATTTCAATCATTTCAAAAACAAACTCAATAAAGTAAATAAAGCCAAAATGATCAAATTACTGAAATGAAAAGAGGGTCATTGGAAATAAGCTCAATTGTACTAAAAACAAAAGTAAAATAAGAGAATTAAAATATGCAGGAGAAATGGTCAAAGAACAGGTAATATTTAAAGCACAAATATAATTATCAATGAGAGAAAAATATTGGGATATTATGAAAGTCCAGAGGAACACCAAGAATTATTGAGTAAAATGGAAAATCCAAGAATAGTAACTATTCCTAAAGGAAAGATCAGGACACAAATACACTAGCAACCAACGGCTTAGAAAAATTCAATGGTGAGCAAGGCAGACATGACGCCTCCAGAAACAGAGCTCATGGTCTGGCATGGGAGATTTCTAGGAAACAGGTAAAATCCACCACTGTAACTAAGTGTGTTCATTTTCATCTTCCCGTGTTCTTCAACTTCCATTGTTATGTTCAGCTAGCCAGTATTTCCCAAACTTGCATCCCTAGAAACAATGTCCATAACACAGTACTGGCTCTTCTAGGTAAAAATGGTTCTCTGGTGAAGTAAGTTTGGCACAAATATGTTAAACTACATTTAAAAAGAATTCTTTGCTAGGGAACTTTACAACTAACATGCCTCCTGAATTTCAAAAACAGAAAGATTATGCTGCATTTTCAAATTCAGAAAGGGTAGAGGTCAATGTTTTTGATACTTTTCACCGTGATGTTGACTCCCCTACCTTCTTTTTCATCTCTTGTAACAACAACTGACATCTCTCAGACATGCCTGAGAAATGCCAAGGTAGACCCTGAGCAAGCAAATGCCAGGATCATAATATGCCAGGCTCTCTACATGTGTTTTTAGTACTACATCGTCAGTCTTCAGAGCAGGTTGATGCACAAATTACACATTCACAGGCTCTCAGAGTCTTTTGGAAAATTATAGGACCCAGTGACTGGTCAGAAACAAATGCTGTTTTTTCTTTTCCTGCCCCTCTTTTACCAGTGACCACAGGACATAGAAAAATCTCAGGTCCCTGCTTCTATCTCGTTGTAGCATTCAATGCACAATAGATGATTTAGGTTTCCGGTTCTACAACACAATACCTATCTTAGATGATTCTGCCCCAAACACAGAGCCTTCTGCTGCTCACCAGAACTTGAGCATGGTCGCAACCCACCCAGTCCACTATGTCTGGCCCTATTCCATGGATTAGATTCCTGAGAAGATGATATGCAACTGAATCCCTAGTTTTTCCATCTCTACTTGAGTTTCTTCCTTTTGTACCTGGCCCAGGTCTCCCTCTGGGCTGCAAGTCCACAGTGCATGCACAGACTCCTCCCAGAGCCCGTGTGGATTCCTAGCTAAAGGTCCTTCTCCCACTCTCCACCTGCAGAATGGGTGCTGGGCTACTCCATGGAAGGTTTATAGATCCAATGCAACATGCGGAACATCTCTTGATGAAAGATGTGGTGAGGGAGAAACAGGATTTGCAGAAGATGCAAATACAAGGTGAAGGAGGTATACTGGTTTTCCTACCCATCCAATGTATGGCCAAGCTAGTAGGGAGCAGAGATCATAGGGCCAGATGCCTGCTCTGGAATACCAGAAACATTACTCTCTAGTCACAGACAGTGTATCAAACTTTTCTGTGCCCCAATTTCTTAATTTATTAAGTAGGGCTACTGATGGATGGTGGATGGGTCAGGCTGGAGACAACGAACTCGCTTAGGATATTCTGTCTTGTATTGTAATCCTCAAATAAAGAAACTGGGTCTGATGTTTGACATCTGTTAAAGTCTCACAAGAGTTTGATGAAATTAATGTTCTCTTATGACCCCTTAACAGGACAAAATCACTGCGTCTCAGAGACGCAAGGCAACTTGTCTCAGATCACGCAGCACTTAGACTGGGATTTCAAAGCAAAGAGGATTGGCTTCCCCGCCCTGTCAGTTTTCTGGTAAACAAACTGTCTCTCAAATCCACTCTACCAGAGACACAAGTCGGATTTCAAACTGCTTCTGTGCAAACTGCCCACATGCACTAGTTCAGATTTTTCTACGTAATTTTGACTTGAAAACCTCTTTGAAATGCTCCTGAATTTGCCTTAGTGCATGTAAAAATGTTTTACCAAACTCTGCATTTGTCACAGAAGCCCTAAAAATCTGTATGTGTGCGTTGTGTTTGCCTGGTGTGGTATCTCTTTCTAATTGTAGTGCTGAAACTTACTCCAGGCACAGGCAGATATGCATAATGACGTGAGGAACAATGGCCCTACCATTTTAACATAAAAATGCGATGCTTTAGGAGAATCGCAAATTTTTACTCCTGGGCATTATTTGCTTTGCTGATAGTTAAATGAAATCGGGGGGAGGGCTTAGAAAGCTGTGAATAATGTTCAATATTAATATTACAGGTTACCTGGGGAAAAGGGGTTTTATGGTATAAAAAGATACATCCAAAATCCAGCAAAAGACTTAAAAGTCCAAACTGCTCTAAATATTGATTTGACTTAATTGTGCAATTTAGAACATTCCTATTTCCCCAGGAAATAGTCATTCCTGAGGAAAAATTGTGAAAATTACATGTAAGAAGGAAAGAGGTAAAAGTAATATAGCAACCTTCCTCGGAACAGAGTTCAATCTCATCTTTTGGGAAATTTATTTCCACCCCTACCCCCAACCCCTAAAGAAGAGAGAGCTGCAAATAACATTTTGACCATCCCAGCTAGATCATGCTGTAAAGCTTTTAGGAGGGAAGCAGTAAGTAAATTCAACTGTTTAGACGCATTTGGATGTAATCCTAAAGCTGTAGGTGCTGGTAATCGGCAAGCCATCAGCAACTAAACGGATTTAGACTATTACATGTGGACAACAGAGAAATAATGGATGTTAAAGAGGTCAGGAAACAAAAATGATTCCATCCACCCAGCACATAGCTGTAGCACTGGTGATGGGAGACCGGAGGCTTCATTTTATAACATGTTAAAGTACTGCACGCACGCACGCACACACACACACACACACACACACACACACAGATAAATGCCTACATCAATTTTATTATGTAGGTGGTTAAACAGTCACTTTTTCTTCAATGTTTTGAAATATATACAGACTCTGGTCTTTTACTAAAATCCAAGTGACAAAGGAAGAATGACTTCCTTCCCTGCCAGTGTTCAGAAGGGTAGAATTTGATGTCTGGGCGTCAAAGGTTCTGGAACCTTGGAAGCAGGATGTGGGAACATAAGGCAAACCAGGACACACAAATGTCTTTCTGTGATCTTCGTGTTTTTGAGGAAGAGCCAGTTCTGTTTTCCCAGCCAAGCTTTTGCTCCTTGCCAGCAACATTATCCTTCTGTCCTTCAGTGATTCTTGAGCACGGCCCATAAAGTCCACCTACATCAGGACCATCTGCAGGAAAATGCAGATAGCCTGGCACAGACATAGTGAAGCCCACTCTTTGAGACAGGGCAGGGATTCTTAATCCATTGTCCTTTAAGGATGAGCATGTTACTTAATATGACCAGATGCTGTGGTTTGACAAGGACTGTCTTAAACTGAACACTTTTTCAGTGTTAGTGTTATGGTTGGCATGTTCTATCAAAGGCTCTTGTGTTCCGAGATGGGCTTTTAGAAGCTGATTACACCATGTGGTGCTAACCTTATTGGTGGACCAGTTCACTGATGACATCATACCTGAATGTGCTGCTTGTAAGTAGAAGAATTAGATTGCTGGTGGTGTGTCCTTAAAGGGTATATTTTCCTCCTGGCACTTTCTGAATCCTCTGTTTTCTGGCCTTTGAATTGAGCAGGTTTCCCCATGACTTCCCTCCACCATGATCCTTCTGTCTTAGAGCCAGCTGACCATGAACCGAGATGTCAGAAACCATGAATCAGAATAGACCTCTCTCCTCTGAACTGTTACTGTCAGGTTTTTCATCCCAGCAACAGGAGAGTGACTAAAAACCATGTGATAAATTCTTGGACACTATTGATCAAGGTAGAGCTCAAGGGTCAAAGTGGTTGTCACCTGTTTCTGTCAGTAACATTTTTTTGACATGTAACTATCATCAGTCCATTGTTGTCCCTGGCTCAACAACCAAGTTGAGTCACAGCCACAGAGACTGTGTGTTAGTATGGCTTTTGTTGCTAATAACACAATACCACAGATGGGGTCAGTTGTAAAGAAAACAAGTGACTCACAGTTCTGGTCCATGTCTAACAGGTTACAACTAATGATGGCTTTCTTGCTGGCAGAGACCACAGTTGGCTCTCGATGACACGTAGCAAAAAACAGGGTGCCTGTGCCTGTGTCTGTGTGTGTGCATATTCTGACTTCTCTTCCTCTTATAAAGCCACCAGTATTCAACAATGTGGGGGTCAATCCTGATGACTTTATTTGATCCTAATAACCTCCAAATGCCCCCACTTTAAACACTCACCATAGTCAGGTTAAATTTCCACCTCCTTAAAGCCTTACAATGGGGATTAAAGGCCACATGAGTTTTAGAGGGGACAATCAATATTCAAGCCATGGCTCTCTGCATGGCCTGCAAAGCCTGGACTATTTTCCCTCCTGCCTTTTACAAAGAAAGTGTGATGCAGGCTTCTGATGTAGACCAGTGGCTTTCAATCATTTCTGGCCATGAGAACCACGTAGAGCTATTTTGCACTGTGGTGTCATTGTAAAATGGTACTTATTGTGGCTTTTAGGTACTTTTTTGTCTAAAAGGCTCCCCTCCCCACAACTCTCTTGTATTCAGTGATGAGCTCTTTGATTTTGACTGTGGGGACACTATATTTGTCAGTGGATCAATCCACTGTTGAATTCATAGGTGAACGTGCTCTGAGGAGGTGTGGCCTTGTTGATGGTGGGTCACTGGGGTCACAGGTGGTAGGGTGTAGTCCCCCCCCCCCCCCCCCCCCCCCCCCCCCCCCCCGCCCGCTCCTCCCTTTCTCTCTGCTTCCTGGTGGCTGAAAGGTGAGCAACTTTCTTCTGTCAGGTTTTTCATCCACTGTGCTGTTTCTGCTTTGGTGCCAGCTGACCAAACCCAAAGTCTACCAAAGCCCAGAGCCAAATTAGACTCTTTTGAATTATTGCTGTCTCAGCCATGGGAAATCTGACCACTACTTCTCCAGACTCTTTCCCAGAGACTCTGAGTGAGTTGCCCTGCAGCAGTGCTGGGAGAAAGGCATCTTTTAAAAAAGCTGGTCAGGCGATTCTAATGGGCAGCCAAGATAAGGACCTCTGCCCTGAGGGAGACTGCACATTCTCTGGACGAAGGTGAGAAGAACATGCTTGATAATCTCACCTCCCCATAACTGAACATACTTGGGTAGTCTGTATAATTTGTGTCTCAGTTGCTTACCTGTAAAATAGAGGTACAGATATCACCTAGGGCAAGGTCATATGAAGATCTGAGATAATGTATGTATGCCTCTCAAGACAGGTCCTAGCACACAGTAAGTCTAAATAAATGTCAGCAAGGAGGAGGAAGATTCTGACTACTGTGATGCTTATGGCTTTCATAACGCAATTCAATATAGGTTCATCAAGCTCCAGCTCTTTGCTCTGGGAGGAGAAACCGAGATAAATAAGATGTGATCACTTCCCCTGAAAGGGCTCGCACTTGAACCAGACACACAAGCATACAAAAAGATATTGACAGTAATAGAAAAAAAAAGGCAAATACTATGGACAGCCAAGTTAAAGAAGAGAATCTAATTTCCAATAAATATACACAAACATGTTCAACTTTAGTAATAATCAGGGAAATGGAAAATAAAACTTCCATGAGACATTTCCTCCCAATAACTATGCAAACCCTAGAAATGCTGGAAATACTCTGCTTTCATGGAGGTGTAATTTTTTGAGGCTTTTTAGAGGGTGAATTATTACTTTCAAATCCATACGTTTCTCAAACCCTCTATTTTTCATCTAGGTATCTATTTCACAGAAATATATATGCACTAGGAGACCAGTATAAGAACACTCACGACAGAATTATTGTAACAATGAGAACCATCTAAATACCCATAAGATGGGAAATACTAACTAAATCATCCCACAATTCTGTGTAATTCAGTGCTGACCCCTCTAACAGTGAGAAACACATACAAGCATAAGGTGGACAGTTGCCCCAGGCATCTCGTGGAGAAGTTTCAAGTATGAGAAAATGTAAGAACACATGTATAATAAAGCACACATGCACACACCTACAACATAGCTTTACATTTTTATTTCCTATATATATGTGTAAATTCCTACCCAAGATTACTTCTGGGAAGGAGAGAGAGATTCAGAAAGGGAGGACAGAGATGGTTCCCTTCACCTGTACTCTTTGAATATTTAATAATGTGAATGTATTCATAGACCCCTGGTGAACATTTTTCAAAAGAAAAATAGGACAATAATTTCACATGGTTAGTACTAGCACAGAAGTGTGTGTAAATTAGTGTAGCAGGACCAACAAGGAAGTGCACAATTCTGCTAAAATGGGGTGGAGGGAAAAAAGAGAGGCCACAGACAAGGTGGTGCTGAGCTGGCCCCTGAATGATGGGTCAGGGACAATGGGGTTGTTTCAAATACAAGGCACGATTGAAAATACAGCGAATGTTGAATTTTTAAAAAATGTAATACAGTAAAAGACACATAACCATTGATCCTCCCCCAAAACCCTCCCCCTAGCTTTGAATGTGTTTTTGCTATTGTTCTTGTCACATCTGGCCACAGTTTTGTAAGTCCTCTTTTGTGTCTTTACAAGGTGTAATAAAAACTAGTGACTACTCCTGCTAAGCGCCATCCAAAGGAGAGGCAGCTGGTGAAAACCATGATGGTCTGTATTCATCCACCTTTCTCACCAGATCTGACACATGCGACCACTGGCTCTTCCCCAAAGCCAAAATTACCATGAAAGGTCAACATTTTGAATCAGTTTCCAACATCAAAGCAGTCGTGACACTGTACCTAAAGACACATGAGTGAAAATACTTCAGCAAGATGCGGGTTAGGCACCTTCAATTCTTCAGTCTGTGTGATCTGGATGGGACTTGACATAAACTTGGTAAACATGCCCTGGTTCTACTCAGCTTTACCCTAACCCCTCACTAGTCTTTGAGTATCTGGTTGAAATCAGGATCTCAGTCTACCTGTAGAGCACCTTTAGCTCCTCTGTAATGGTCTGCATTGAGAGATTGGTCCTCTTGAAGGTCCGTCTTTGTAGCGTGCAGTGTCTATTTCCTCTTGTGCTGTAACAGCAGCGTGTGTAGCCTCCTCTCCCTCGTGTCACTGGGAGTGGACTTGACCTCCAGCTCCAAATCTTTACCATCTGAGTAAGAAGAGTTTTATACCCCTCAAGAGTTTTATATATGATATTCACCTATTAGGACAGAGTCAATGGCAGAGTGATGTGAAAAGTTGTGCATTAGGGAATAACCCCTCTGGCTGGGTTGTAAGCATGGAATTGCATGCAAAAACACCAACTGCAGGGCTGGGGATATAGCTCAGTGGCACAAGTGCCTACCTGGCAAGTACAAGGTCCTGAGTTCAATTCCCAGTACTCCAAAAAAGGAAACCAACTACAAGAGCGCTGAGAGTTTTGATGAAAGCAATAGCAAGTCAGACTAGGACATTGGCAGAGGCAGAAAGGAAATGAACTCAAGTAACTTTTAAAATGAAAATAAGTATACTGAAAATAAATTTGATCAGGGAGTCTGAGGGAGAAAGAAGTATTACAAATTATTCCCGAGTGTATGCTCTGCACAAGTGAATGGGTAGTGGTGATTTCACCAGTACAGGTAACCCCAAGAAAGAGTAAGTTTATGGAAGGGATTCATAAAGTGCATGGCTTCAGTTTTGAGTATTTTGTGACACAGGGAGTTTTAATAGGCAGTTAGACGTGCCGTTACAGAGTGCTGAGGATATGTCTAGACTGGAGATATTAATTTGCCAGTCCACTTATAAGTGATAACGGAAGCCAAAAGTGAGCATAACAGCAATGCTAAAAGAGCCAGAGAGAGAGCAAATTAACTTCAACCTCATGGTCCCTTGGATGCCTGTTTCCATTTTATAGCTCTAAGACTGGTTTTCTTCCCTTTTACAAGGTACCCACCAATCACTACTTCTTACTTAACCCCAATTATACCACTGCTAATTTCTAAAGATGGAAATATTTTCACACCACCCCATATATCAGTGCCACGCAAGACAAGGTCCAAGAAATACAAGCAGATGGTCAGGCTAACTCTGTTTGCTTCCTACTGGATCTCATGATGGAAACACCAAACATGTATAATCTGAAGCCCCATCCCCTATGCTTGTAGATTTCACCTCCTGCCACCTTATGGATCACCCCCAGTCTGGGGGATTGTACTCTAGGACAACAATCAATGAATGCATTATCGTCTGTGCCATCTGAAAGCCCATAGGCTAAGGAGCAAGGTAGTAAGGTATTTTCAACAGGTTTGGCAAGGAGAAAAAGGCATTTTGGGGTGATCTCCAGAAAAATAATAGGATCTATCATTTATACCTTGTGTGTTCTCAGGATAGCATACACCTGGCATAAAGCAGATTTCTATAACCGTGTCTCAAATGGCTGTTGAGACGGTGATGAATATATGGAGCTCTGGTCTGGGTGAGGTGATAGATGTGAAGACGCCATTCATGTGTCTGTGCATAATCTCCCTAAATGCCACCTGGGTCACTGGCCATCTGCATTTTGTCTTGCCATTGACTTGGTACACAGTGGTCTGTCTCCAGCCAGTCTAATTTTGCACTCCTCCCAAGAATCTGTGTAAGCCAAGGTCTGACAGCAGCTGGGAAAAGACCTTGGGGAAAAGGCAATGGGAGTCCTTGTTGTCTTTCTTGGGATCACCCAAAACCTTAAATAAAACCCTGGATTCTGCATTGTGGGGCCAGGACTGGGAGAACCTTTGCTGAGAAATACAACATGTAATGTGTTTTCTTAGTGCTTCCTGCTGTCTCTCTTCATACAATCTCCACTGCACACTAACTTTCTTCCTGTCTTTGTTTAGAGGTGAAGGAATTGAGGCTCAGAGCAGCTGGGATTATCCAGATTGCAAGCAACGGAGCACACATCAAAAACCAAGCCTGCCCAATTCTACCTCCTGTGCTCTCTCCACTTCACCTGCAGCCCCTCCTTATAGTTTGACTGACTGTACCCACCTCATCTACACCCCTGGATGTGGTTAAAAAGCATGGCCGAACTAGGGTCACTTTGTCCCAATTTATGATGAAGATACTCGAGCCAGATTATAAACTCGAGCCAGATTATAAACTCGAGTTGAAAGCGCTTGTTCTTGCTTCTGCTGTGCTGCTGTGAATCCGGCCGAAGGCCTCTACAGACATTCTTTCTAAATCATCATTCCTCCCTTTTGTTTTTCTAATTTCGGACCAATTTGCTCCTCTCTGCTTGATTAAGATCTAACACTTGCTTCATCAAAATAAATGCAATGATAATCAGGCTTGCCTTTGTGAGCTAGAGCGCGTCTTAGTATGTGTAAGCCTTCCCCAGCCCGCGCCGGCTGGAAGACAAGCCTCCTCCTGGGAGGAGCTAAATCACACTCTAATCCTAATCTTACTTGGATTGAAGTAAGTGAGACAAGAGCCTCATTCCTTTAGGAGAAAGTGTTGCTCCTAGAGCTTCAATAGTCTGGAGCTGCTGATGACCTGAGGCTGCCTCCCTCCATACCCTCCCTGGTGTGGCCCGGGGGGTGCCTGCTGTTTTCCTGCAGTTCTCTGCTCCCCCTTGCTGCATTAGATCACTCTTCTGCCTGAGGGGAAGCTCATAGTTAGAACAGAGGCCTTGACTAGACCTGCATTCACCTCAGTAACAGCTCCAGCCATCGCTTTAACCAGTTCCTACTCTAGGTACTACGTGGATTATGTTATTTAATGCTCTGACCAATCTTTTCCTCACAAGTATTTCTCCTGCAGTTCCCATATGCCAGGCAGTATTCAAAGACTGCAATAATAAACAAAGCAGGAAAAACCCCTGCCCTATGGAGCTCTTGCTTTGTAATGGAGGGAACAGCTGGTTAAATAGGTACTGTCATCTTCATTTTTAAAGAAAAAGTAGTTTAAAAACATGTTCAATATTTGGAATCCCACATGGCTCATAAGTAGAAACTGTGAAAATCAGACTCCGGATTTAAGACCAAGGCCCATGTTCACTCTACCAAATCCTACCACGTCCAGCTGGTAGGAAGTCTTGCTCCCAGAATTTTTGTTATTAAGGAGATGAGATTCAACTACCACACAGTCCAGGCCTACATTTGCACTACTAGCCGGCTCTGTGGGCAGTCTGCGAACATTTTCTGATTGACTCTAAAGCTTTTTCACTTGATCCACCTAACTGAGTGACAGAGGGAGAAAAGCACATACTTGCGACTTAAACATGAGAGTGCCTACTCTCCGCCAAGTACAGCTCCAGTTCTTTAATATACAGTGACGTTTTGATCTTCATAATTTGTCCAGAAATATGGGCACTTTGCATAAATGAGGACACTCAGAGATTGACTGTTTCTCTCCTAAAGTCATGAGATGCAGGACTGGGATATAGACCCAGGCAGCCTGGCATGTGCCTTTCCCTTAGACTCACTGCTTGGGTAAAGATGAGACAAAATCCATTTCACATTATGAGCAGAAGCCTGGATTAGAAGTCCCTGAAAGGCCATGCTTCCATGAGATCCACTCACAAGTTTGATTGGTTTTGCTCTCTGAATGAGCAAAAAATGTACAGGTTAAGGAATTGGTCCCTGATGAGTGGCCAGGGCATGGGCGTCTTTGGCAATGAGGACAGTACGTGCAGCAGTGTGGGTTAAAAAAGAACATATCCTGGTTTCCCCAAAAGAAAACCAGAGAAAACCGTACCTCTTTCTTACACTACACATGAGAACTGCAGTTGCATGACCAAGAAACCATCCCTCCTTACTCACTTACTTCAGGCCGTGTCCCTCTCCTCCTGGGGCCGATGCTCTGAAATTCCATCAGCAATTCCAGGTAGGAGCCACTCTGGGTTTTGCAGACCCAAGCGCCAAACAGAAATGTGAGAGTCTTGTCAAAAATCATCGAGATGTTCAAGACAGTAAAACCAGGTTGTTCACCAAGCATGGAGCTTTTCAAATCACCAGGCCCTGTGTAACTGTGCTAAACACATGACCCTGAAGCTATTCCTAAGCCCAAGCCTCTTGTGCTGAGCTGGCAGTGTCACATCCCTCAGCTTATTTTTTTCTTTATGACAATTCTGCAGAGTGAATATATTTAAGCCCAAGTTCCAGTGGGAAAAACCAAATGTCTAAGAATGAGTAGATCAAGTTCTTAGAATTAGTGAGTAAATGCATCAGGATGTGGCAATCAGAAACAAAGTGCCAACTGATAGTTTATACTGAATCTCAACTCAAACCTGAAATACTCTGAGGCTAAAACTCATGTTCTTAAATATCTTGCCTCCGGCCTGCAGTGCAGGGTTTGGTGTCTTATCCAGAGCTTGGACAGTTTCATGTTTAGATGAGAAAAAGTGGTACGGACCAATTAGGTTTGTGCTCAGAGATGCACTCAATATGCACGTCAACAACTGTCTTGTGCCACGAATATCTTCCTCAAAGCCCAGAGAAGAAGCCCAGATATGCTGTTATGACAGAGTATATTATTCAACTTCTGTACTCCACTGCCAAATCAGGACAGTTAAAAAATGCCTACTTTATGGGGTTATTATTAAGCTTAGGAACGCGCTTTCTAAACATTAACAGTTCACTGGAAAGAGCGCTAGTAAGTTGTCATCTGATTCTTCTGTTGCCTCCTTCATTTGTTCAACCTAATTATTACTACACAGTTTTGGGGTGCAAGACCCACACCATCGTGTGCAGAAGCAGAATAAGATGGGGTACAAGTCCAAAAGAGCTCACACGAGGGTGAGCAAGTGGGAAGTCATTACAGACCTGAAAATTATACAATAAAATAGATGATGCTTACAGAGACTGCAGAGATGAGCAAGGAAGAGGGCTTCTTGAAGAGGGATAATTACCCACACTTTTAGCTTGACTAGTAAGTAGCTGTTTCAACTACTGACCAATGGGAGCCACTGAATTTTTTTTTAATGAATGGAACTCTCCAATAAATGCAGCATGGCCACATCCCAAAGTAATCCTGAATACCAAATTTTGCCTTTAGGTTTGAAAATTGAAATATATTTTATTGTTAAGTTCCACCTTTGAAAATAAAACAGGTATTTTCCCGTACTCCAAAAGTCTGCAGTGTGAGCTCCTCAGTAGCTATTTATAAGAAGAGACTTTTTTATTTTAAAGAGGAAAAAAATTAACAAAATTATAACAAAGTCAAAAACAAAACAATAAAAATGGTATAGAATCTCAAAACAAGATGGTAAGAATTAACAATGGTTAATATTACATATTAACAAGGTTTTCATGTCACATGTTGTGATCTTCAGTGAAGTTGCTCAGGTTACCAGATGTAAGAATGCAAGATTGATCAAACAATGACAGAGAATACTCAGGTTTGATTGCACTCTTCTTGTGCTACTTTGTAAGTGGCTATGTCTTTGTTAGTATGTTTCCATTCTTTTACTTTTAAAATTAAAAAAAAAATTACAGAGAATAAAAGGTAATAAAAAATAGACATGATACAGAGCTTCAATAAACAAGATGGTAGAAACTTAAAAGTGGTTGTTTTATTGCATATGTTGTCTTCAAAAAGTTGCTCAGATTACCAGATATAAATGTCGTACTGTCTCCCTAATGTAAGAACCTGAAAGAGTAAATAAAACCGGAAAAGTATAACAGATATTGTAAAAGGGAAAAAATTGCTCAAAGGGGAGGAACAACTGGGATGAGGGGAAGGAGAAAAGAAAGAAAAAAGGGAAAAATATATATGTATATACAAGGACAGCTGGGATAACTGTACTGCTGTTGTCTGTTGGTTTATTGAAAGAAAGTTAATGTTTAAATTTTTTTGACCAATTTTGGATGCTTAAGCAGAGACATTTTGAAGGCTCAGGGAAAATGTTGACTTAGTAGTAAGAACTCCAGGCCATAGCAATCTGTCTACATGTCACCTGCTGTTTTCCAGCCTCTGAGCCCACAGAAATGCATGCAAGAGTAAAAGCTTTAACATCTGTCATGTAAATGCCCCGTAATGAATCTTACTTTCCTCTTTGGCCTGTGACCTCTGGATCTGGGTCTCCTTCTTCTTTGACAGCTTGAGCACCAGGTCCTATTTCCTATATCTGACTTAGAGGATGCATCGGATTAGTATGAAACAATTAGGGAGATCTCGTGACTGTTGCCAATGATTCGTGCAGGGTAGACTCCCAACCCAGTTGTAGAGAACAGATGAGCAGATGTTGGCTGCAAGACTTCTGAAAGTTGTTTCCTTGTGGGTAAGGACGCGAGAAAATGAAGCCACCCTTTGTTTCCTACATTCTGATTCTTCTGCACAAGGTAGATTACAGCTATCATGGTTACACTGCTCCAACATGACCAAGAGGAAAAGCTGGTCTGTGTGTGAAACTGACCTAGCAGAACAGAGAGGCAGGCGTAGTCAGCTTACTGATGACATCATTGAGTTATTCTACTCTGCAGCCCTGGAGTCAGCCGCTCTGCCTTTCAGACACCTTTCTTACGTACAGTAACAAATTGTTATGGTATAAATTAATGGATCCAGAGTTTTCTTTCATTTGTGGCCAAAAACGTACTTTTAGAATCAAACAGTTAGTGCTGATTTTCACCATAAAGAGAAACTCTAAACATTCTGTTTCTTGAAGTTAATTCCCAGTTACTGTCCATGGGCCCACGTAACAGCATTTGCTGCTGGGGATGCAGAAGGCAAGTCTAACCTTTAACTCTGGCCAGAGAGTTGATTTCACCACCCTTCCTTTCTAACTAATAAGGAACCAGATCCACATCACCAGCCAACCAAAACCTGCCTTGAGTGATAGCTTTCCAGCTCTGCCAGAACCTAGCCCTTCTCCAGATGGACAATGAGTGAGGTTCCTGTGGTAGCAGGTCTTGTGGCCTACAGACCTAAAAAGCCTCCTGATGTGCCCCCTCAGAAGAAGGGTGCCAGTGTGCTGTGGTACATTTTAGATTGTAGGTGCAGGTCAAGGCTAAGAAGGAAATAGCAACAGAAAGTGGGGAGTTCAAGGAACCTGACCTGGCAGTTACCTATACCTACCACTGGGATCTGCCTTAACATCAGGTAGCACTATACCTTACTGTTAAAAAAAATTTGACCTTTGGGTTTAAATGTAGCAATTCTTTTCTTACATCTGAAGTGGCTTTGAAGTAGCATTGTTTTATTTGGTGCAAGTCTATAAACATCCTGATGTATCTGCGTGATCTGAAGGGAATAGGATGGTATTGAGCAAAGGAGAAAAAGAGGAATTTCATTAGTACATTCAGTATTCATGGATTATTAGAGGAAGATGTACAGACTAAAGACAAGTCAGGTCCCCAAACAAGCTCCCCTCTGGCATGTACCGCTAAGCAAGTCACCTCAATAATCCTGCATTTGGTTCAACCACAAATTATAGGGATGCTGAGCTAAAGTCATGGCCCATACTGGATTATGCTCTGTCAATTCTGCTAAGGCTAAAATTATGCAAAGCTTCACTAAAGATCAATTGAAAACTTTTGGTGACTAGGAAGCACTATGTGAAATAAGGTGGTTTTTTTAAATAAAAGCAAAACTAAAGCAAACAAAATCATTCATCATTGTAGGGGCTACTTCTTCCTGTCCTTTCTAAAGGGAAGATGAGTTATGCAACAGGGCCATGATATAACACAAACTAATTACCTTTTTTTAGCAGTAGTGAGGATTGACATGTGCTAGACAAGTGCTCTATTAATGAGCCACCCCCGCAGTCCTAATGATAAATAGGGGTCTCCTTCACCATCTCCTGGAGCCCCCATACTAAGCTCAGTGCCTCCTATGCACTATGCTAATACCAAGAAGGGCTACACAGAGAAAGAATTGCAGATGGCCACACTGAGACTCAGGTTAAATGACTTTCTGAGGAGCCACCATTTAGAAGTGACATAGCCAAGATGCTAACACACCCACATCTGGCTGCAAACCTCACATTAATTATACTCCACTGTGCACAATTAACTAGAAAATCGAAGATAAGGAATGACGAGGATATGTCTTATGTACTTCAGATTTTTATGGCAGACAAAAAAAATTCTTTTGAATGCCGTCCACTTTAATAATGCTCTTCTTATTAGACAAGACATGCAAATGTTTGGGCCAGAAAATGTGTCATGCATATGTGTTGGAATGTGTGTAGGTACTGTACATGTGTCCCCTGGAGATAAACGGTCTTTACAGAGATGTGGCATCAGTGTACATCAATATGACATAAACTGCAGGTCTTAACAATTAAAATCATTACGATGTTTTAAAAACATGCAGATATGCATGAGAAGGCAAGAGAAGTAAAGAAAGAGGAACAAAAAATCAAAGGGAATGTACTCCAAAGGGACTGCAATTACTTAAAGAGTGTATTCCTAAAACAGAGTAGGAAACAAACCTTGACCTTCTTAATAACCCAGAACAGCATAGACAAAAGAAAGTCCATGAGCCAGATCTGACCTGGAGCCTGTTGTACAAGTTGAAAAGAAAGACAGCCTGCTCCTTTGTTTCCACAGACTGTGAGTGTCTTCATGTTAAAGCAGTAGAGCAATTGTCCTTGGGGTCTGCAAATCCTAAAATATTTACTATCTTTCCTTTACAGAGAAGGTTTGCTGACTCCTGATTTGTAAGGATATGGTTATGAGATTGTCTCCTAAACTCCAACTGCCAGTATTAGTCTTTTAATAATAGTAGGTGAAGAATAAGCCAACAAAAACTGTTGACTACTAACTTTGTATGATCCACCCGCAAGGCATTTACACTTCCATGAAAAGAGGGCTTAGGCTGGATGTGTCCAGAGGCTGTACATGCAGGGTAGATTCCCCATGCCTGTCTGTGTACACCATGAAGCATCTCCCAAACTCCTCAGCTATAGAGATCTCTGGAGCAGACACAGCAACCACAAATGGCTAATTTACAGCATTTCCAGAGAATCATGCATCGTACAGTGTAGTGATTGTTACCTCGCATGTCTATAGCGGCAAAACAGGTGGCACAAACAGTAAGGAGAGGTGGTGACAAAGGTCAACAGGAAAGGAAGTCCATTCCATCCCTTTGGTGATGGAGGCTGCCACCCACTCCCTGCTGGGCAGGAATGCAGATGTGACGTGAACAACTTTAACTTATTAAGGCAAATCTGGTCCATGGACTAACAGCTGTGCAGTTACTAAAGTTGAATTCACAATGCTTGGGTCTGTAGTTATCCAGGAAGTATATATAATGGGTATAAACAAGTATATATAATGGGTATAGATAAGTATATATAATGGGTATAGACCTTATACAAGGTGTTTTTTAAAGTTTTAAGGCTCTAAAATTTCATATAAATATTTCCAATGACATTTAATGATTGCTTGCAACATTCCAACCACTGATGCATGGATGTTACATACATTAACACATCCAGTGGTTTATACAGGCAGGACCATCTGGGTCATTCTCATTGTAAAGACATGGTAGACACTGTAAAGACATAGGTAGGTTAGCTAACTCACCAAAAGTTACAAAACCCATGAATGCAGAGATTGAGCTTGAATTTAGGTGATGTGGGTTCCAGACTTTGTTTCTCACTAGCATTTCTTACTCTTTTTGGGGGGTTGGGGGATAACTGGGAATCGAACTCAAGACCTTGTACTTGCCAGGCAGGCACTCGTGCCATTGAGCTATATATCCCCTGCCCATTTCTCACTCTTTAATGAACACCTGAATAAAAATGTTCGCTTAAAAATTTCACCTGAGAAGTTTACCTGAAAACAGAGCTCTAACATGAAGCTTCTGGTTTAGGAGGTGTGGAATGGGGCTTGAGATTCATTTCTAACAGACTTCTAGCTACTGTTGAAGCTGACTCATGAACTACACTTTCAGTGGCAAAGCACTGAGCCAAAAGATTCAGGGGTTCTCAAAGTGGGATGCTCAGAGTGGCAGCATGAGGCCTCCCCCCAACATCCGGGAACTTTGACATGCATTTCCAACAATTTACATTTGCCAAGCCCTCCAGATGATTCCTGAGCAAGCTCATGTTCTTAGATGTACAAAGCCCCAGTTCTTAGGCTTCTGTGTGTCACCATTTCTGGGCATCTGCAGTTTGACTGTGGGAAGTCTTAGTATTTCCACTCCCCTGGCATAACATCATAGTGAGTGTGGGCCTTGACTCTTGCTCAGGTAGGGGGGATACAGTAGAATGTGCCAATGGCTGGTAGGATATAAATAATTCCAGTACCCTCTACAGAGCAGAACTCTGTTAAATAGAAACAGGGCTGCAGCCTTAGAGTCTCTCTTTTTGCACACCTATCCTCCACTCAGGAGAGGATCAAACAAAAGAACAACATCCTAGCTTAACTCACACACCACCTCTTTGGTCACACAACCGCCAGAGGTGCCAGCCGTGTGTTCTCTGTCTTGACAGCCCTGTCTCCAAGCTCCCTAGGTCCTGGGCTCCAGACATTCAGAGCCTTAGGAAGGCAAAGTTATGGAAGTTGGGAATACTTGGGAGTGAGTGTTCGGGAGAGCACACAGACACCACACAGCTCTTATCTGTAGCACCAGCTGTTTTGACAGTTTTCAAGAGGGACATTAAATCACTCACTGGAGAAAAAATGAAGTGGGTATCACTGGCTGGGGACAGGGGGTTGGGGAGGCAGCCGACAAGTAGCAGAGGCGGTGTCTGTGTGATGGGAGCCAGGAAGAGAATCATGAATCTTGATTCCTCTCTGTCTCAATGGATTTGACCCAAATGCCTTGGACAAGGATAGAGTTCGCATTTCACCGAAAAGTACAAAAAAATCTGATTACATGTACAAACTAATATAAATAGCCCTCGATGCAGGTTAATGTACAAACTGTCACCACCGAGTGCAAGGTGCTCCATGCTGCAGATTTTAGATCTGTTTTGATAAGAAGAGGCACTATGGATCCCTAGAAGCCAGAGGAATCCATACTCTCCCTGTGTGTTATCACATTAGTCCTGGTGAATATGTCATTCCTTTGCCAGGCAGGAGCTGGCTGCTCTTATAATGAAGGTAATTAGAACAGCCAGCCCTCCTGATTCTCACTGCCCTCCTGCCAGAATTAGGCACCTTATAGCAAAATGGAAATGCGCAGTGGTTACCATAAAGCAATAATAAAGTACACCATTCAATTATGGATGAAAAAAGGCACTTAGATTAATAAGAATATTGTATGCTTAAGAGCATTAAAATACCGCCATATTACCATTTTGCATACATAATGTATGAACTTAGAGACCAGAATGACTGGGACATAAAAAATACTAAATGACTGTGTCCTTTCTTATGAGCTAATGCTGCTAATTGGGTTCTAGCGGTGAAGGGAGGTCTGAACAGTACAGGACCCTTGGACAACGGTGAGACTGTTTAGAAGGAGGGACCAAGGGGCCTTGGAGGAGCAGGCAGGTAAGAAAGAAAAAATATGTAGCTAGCAGCATCATTTGGCAGGATATAACTGTGATCACTTCGGCCCCTTATTAAATGACTGGAAGAATCCTTAACATCAAGGGAGGGTATTAATGGCAATTGATTATAAGGCAGAAATTGCAAAGTCGCAGGACTACAGGAGCCAGCCAGGCCACACAAACTAAGCGAACAGGGTCTGAGTCAAAGTGACTGAGCAAGGTGCAACTATTTTGACAGCACTGGAGACTGAACTCGGGGCCTTCACACCTAGCGACATGCCCAGCCCTTTTATTTCTCTACTTGAGACAGCGTCTTGCTAAGTAGCTAAGTTGCCCAGGCTGGACTGGATCTTGCTGTCATGCTGCCTCAATCCCTTAAAGAGCTGGAACTGTAAGTGTGGTTTGTCATGCTCAGCTACTGTGACTGTTTTGAAAATAAACAACAGTTGGGTACTCCTCTGGGTTTTATATTTGTTTGTTTTGTTTTGTCATTAGAACATTTGAGTCCAGGTGTTATGGCTTGTGTTGAGATGTCCTCCCAAAGCCTCATGCAGTCACAGGTGGGATTTCTTCAGAGGTGGCTGGATCTAGGGTATGTGACCCTGGAATTGATCCATGAAGCACCTAAGTAATTTGGATAAGATAAAAGGGGAAGAAAGAGTACGTTAAGGACCCTTGATGCTTTGCTACCTTCTGTCCACCATTAACCATTTCTCCTCTGCCATCCTGCCTTGGAGCCATCTGACTATGGACTGAAACCTCTACAAACTGTGAGATAAAGAAATCTTTCCCCTTTAACTTTGGATGTTGGGTATTTTGTCTCAAAAATGAGAGAAAGGTAACCAAGACACCAATGTTTCCAAATCATTGACTTTTCAAGAGATGGTAGAAATAGTGATGCTTGTGTAAGACTTTCCTACTTTGAAAGGCAACATATACCAACCAACAGTGTTTGTGAGCACCAAATATGTCTTCCTGGTCTGTGGTCTTTAGGTATGAATACTTACCATAAGAGAACAGGAAATCATGTATTTTTCTGACATCATCTATACCTGGCTGTGTTACTCCAGGAAAAAAAAAAATCACATAGCTCTCTGGGACTGTTTCCTCATGTATAAAATGAAGTCTAGTAGGCTGTAGGTGCTTTGGGACAACCTTGATAACAAATTTTCTCAGCCTGGTATTCTCAGAATTTAGCACCATGCTTAGCACGGGGAAGCTGTTAATGTTTGTTGAATGACTGAATAAATAGAATGGTGAACGAAAGTCTTGTGGATTCTCACAATCTCTTGGATTTTTACTGTTAGCTCTCTCCCCTGAATGCCTCCTTCCTCCACTTCTAATTATTTAACCAGTCATCTGTGAAGGATTCACACAGTCCCACCAAGCCGTGTTAGGTCCAGGGCTGAGAAATGGGTCCACAATGACAAGAAGGCGTAAGTCCTGCTCTCTAAGTCAGAGAGGTTGACAGCGGTGAATGTGAAGATGGAATTTAAGGGAACGATGAGCTCTCCAGTGGAAATGTGTGCAAGGAGTGCTTGGGCTTACAGGTATCTACCTCACCTGGGGCACACTCATGACCTACCTTAGAAAACAAGTGCTATCAGCTGACTTAGGAATTCATGGGGCCATCTATGGTCTCCCAGTCCTTCCAAATTGCTTATGTCTAGACCCTTGCCACTTCTAGCTCCTAATGGCTAAACATCCCAAAGCTACATCCTAATCCTATTCCTCACATGGCTGTTAAACCACCTTACTGAGGATTCTTTCATACTTGCTGTCCCCACGTGTAAAATGAAGACAGAACAGTTATTTATCCATGCATCAGGGTGTGTGGAGTATCCGCATTTAACGCTGCAACCACTGAGCAAGGTAAGGTCCCCGCCCCCAGTGGAGTTCACCATCTAGTAGCAGAGAACGCACATTCCAGATGAAGGCAAGAGTCACAAAAACAAGTAAAGCAGTATCTGAAGAGAAAGGGATAGGAGTGGGTTCTCTTTCTTACACAGCAGCTCAAGGGTACCTCTTTGAGGGTAAGTGTTTATGCAAAGGATCAGGTGCCAACATTGGCTGTGTCTGAAGTACAGAAAAACACAGTCACTGAGGAATAAATAAAATGAAATCATGTAGTATTTATAGTATTTGCCACTTAAGTGAAAATTTAAGCATCTATAAGGTGAATCTTTTCCTCTCCTCCTTCTCCTTTCTTGCTTGATTTTTAAAAAAAATTTTATTTATTTTCCTGAGACAAGGTCTCACTGAGTTGCTCAATTGCCCAGGCAAGGCTCAAATGAATATTGTCCTCCTGTCTCAGCCTCCTAGAATGCTGGAATTACAAGCGTGCACCCCCATGTCTGACTTTGTTAGGGAAGTCTGCATAGATGTTTATGACATGTTGTTGTAATATCCAGGAATAATAACAGTGGAATTCTATGTGTGCTTACTGTATATTTTACATTAATTGACTTTTCTGAGCTTCACGACAACTCCATCAGGCAGATAATGTTCCTGCCATTTTTAAAGATGAGAAAATTAAAGCAAGAGAATTCAGCAAATTGCCCCAATTTACCCACCTCTTAAGCAATAAAATCAAGACTAGTAACTGGACAGGCATCTCTTGAGTACCTTACCCTCTGCCACTTGGCTGCACTGCATATTTTAACAGCAGTGGCACCATCTCATGATCCGCTCTTCTTTTTATGACCTCTGAAAACACACCTGAACTTTTACCATGAATTTCTTATTTAAGAAACTTATTTATTCAACGAGCATTTATCAAATACCTGCCAAGACACCGGCCCTTGAACAGGCACTGAGAATATAAAGAATGTGGCCCAGCCTCAATGCACATACTGAAATGTGGAAGCAGAGACAGGTGCAAAATTATAATGCACTCTGTCAAGCCTTGGAATACCGTTTAACTGTCTCATGCGTCTTCAGCTTGTCTTCCAGACAGAAATTTGTCAGCAGTGGGTGTGATGTATAAAAATTATTGCTAGTGTATCTGGACATTTTCATAAACAATGGAAAAAATATTAGTGGGTTCTGAGAAACACAAAAAACTGCAGTAGGAGAATTATAAATTTCAAGAAATCTTCAAATAGACTCAGAAGACAGTCAACTAACTGGGTCCCCTCAGCTGCCTGAATTCTGATTTTCCTCCCTTGATCTTTCCTCTTTATTAGAATGTCTGGTTGAATGGGTGAAGAACAAACCTTCCCCGTCTTTCTGGTATTGTTGCATATAATTTCCTTCTTCGCTGGTCTTCACACTTACACACACTGACAGGAAGCTGTTCACTCCTTTTGTGATATGCCACAGAGACAAGCTACAACATGGATCTCCAGCTTCTAGCTTTACAGGAAAATTGGAGCCCCTGCAAACCACACACTCCTGGCCCATTGACTGTGACAGAAGGCCCTTTTACCTAGGTTGAGTAATTCTTCAATTTGATTTGGGATTTGAACATATCGCCTTCACAGTCATTAAAGAGGCATTAATTGAATATTCAGGTGTAGAACCCATTCTGTTTCCCTCAAGTTTGTGGCTCCCTCTCAATCTTTTTTACAAACTACAGAGGCTGTTTGGCCTTGGCCTAAGTTTTATTCGTCTCAGCTCAAATAACACTTAGGGAGGGAAGCCTAGAATCTGTGCATTTCCTGTCTTCATGTCTATGACATAGATCTCAACTTCATATACCCTTCATGCTGTTTCTAACAGAGCAGTAAAACATAGCTTTCTCTTCTCTTTCTATCATAACCTTCACGTTTCTCCATTCCATTTTCATTCTATGCATCTGCACATACATAGAAATACACAGGCTCACATAATCACACACACACACACACACACGCGCGCGCGCGCACAATCTGTTATGAGATTTTCACTGGCAGCGCACCAAGAAAAACCCAAGTCTGAGGTCATGTTTTACTGGATGCTCTTCATGTACTGTAAACAGTTTAAATGGTTTGAAGAAACCTGTGGGCTCCTCCCCGGACACAATCCACACCGATCTTTCTGATCTGGTTGCATCTGTCTATATTATCTGCCCACGCCTGGAGGAACCTGGGCTTGCAGGCCCCATCTCTGGTCATGCTGAACTATTTCCAGCTTCCTGATCAGGCCAGATTGTATCCCAGCATTATGCAATGACGCATGCTGCTATCCAAGCCTGACTCATTTTCATTTCCATGCTAATAACAACAGCTGAGAGCATAGCTTTGCCCCGAAGACTCCACTGGGTACTCCCAGGCATCAGCTTGTGTGATCTTCAAACTGACCCCAGGAGAGAAGAGCTACTGTCACCTGCGTTCCATAGAACAGTAAACCTGGACTGAGAGAAATTACTGTAACTGTTTAATGGCAAACAAAATCAACCCATCAGCTCGAACATACACTTTCTTTTCTAACGAATTTCTCAGTAGTTCTGTCTTATTCTTCAGCACATACCTTATACATGTCCTCCTCTGTGAGGCCTCCTTGGAATTTTTTTTTTTTCTGGCTTTTTGAGACAGGATCTGACTATATAGTCCCAGCTGGCCTTAAGCTCACTTTGTAGCCCAGGCTGGTCTCGAACTCACAAAGATCCTCCTGCCCCCGCCTCCCAAGTGCTGGGATTACAGGCTGGTGGCACCACACCCAGCTGAAACCTCCTTTGAGTTGCTACAGACAGATTAGTTATTTTTCTCCTGTTGATTCCTTAAGCATTAGGCACAATGTCTCTTCGTAAAGTTATCAGTCTGTTGCATCTATTTGATTCTATGTAAATATCCCAGTGGACAGTATTTGTCTACCTTGAAAATTAGAGACACCCAGGAGTATGTCTAGATGAACTAGGATGTGAGACTTAGGTTCTCAGGTCTTAATCCATGACCCATTACCCAGTAAGGATGGAGACGTCTTTTTCCCCATCCTCCCTTGCTGACAGTGTCTGGAATGCACACGCCCATTCCCTTACACTTAACTGCAAGGACCAGGTACACTATGGCAGCAGGGTGTACACCAGCGTGTCTCCAATGGTGCTAATGGCTGCTTATCTATACCTGCAGGGAGGAAATCCCTAAAACACAGGGGAAAGTCCCATTCAAAATGGCATACTCATGATCTACTAGAAAAGAACCAGCCCTAAGCCCACTCCTCCAAAGACAGGAATGCTAATCCTTTTCTTTTACTAATGGGTGAATCTGATCCTCTTTTTCAGAGCTGGCCCTATCTCCTCAGCCAAAATCCTTTCCCTATCTTCGTCTTGCTTTCTAACCCTTCCCAATAAATCTGGCAATGCCTCTCACTGACACATCCTAACATTTTTTTTCTTTGATGAAAGTTGAGGAGTCTGCTCTTTCAGGAGAAAGGGAGCAAGTTGGGGTCCTCACCTTCTCTTTGGGGGAACCTCTTCAAAGGCCATCTTGTGATATGCCAATTTCCTGATTTCCATGAAATGTGCAAAAGAACCCTCCGGTGATCCCATGACAAGGATTCCCAGGTTCCCTTCAACTTTAGTTTAAAAGTCCTACCCCAACAAACAAAAATGTGTTTAAAAATTATGTTTTTCACACTTTAATGCTACTTGCTGACAACTCCCATTCATACTAGTCCATGGATCTCTTGAACAAGAGACAGTATTTTACCCATTTGTGGGATCTTGCTGCTTATCCTTGGGTTCAGAATCAGCATGTGAAGCTATTAGTTGAGTGAAAGAGTAAATGATAAACTGGGATCCCTAGTAATGCAGAAGATATAGCCCGTGTTGCTAGGATAAACCAGGTTAAAACAGAAGGCTGATTCTCTAAGATCAGTGGCGGCAGATCCTGCAGATCTTAGAGTCGTGACAGCAAAGGTAGTTTTAAGTCCCATCTGCAGTTCTCCTGCAACACAGAATTACACTTCCCTTAGTGAGGCTAGGACAGAGAACACATGAGTTGATTTAGCCAATACATTGCAAGTGGAATTGAAATACGTCACTTGTGGGTGAGAGGTGGTAAGAACTGGCCCAGGATCTCCCATTTTCCTTTGCTTTGCCGTATCCTCCATGCAGCATTCCAGGAGGCAGAGACTCCAGCCAGACACCTACCTAAGTAAGGAAGCTATGGGCAAGGAGCATAAACAGTAAATGCCCCTTTCCTGCATTAAGCCAAGGGTACCGGGAGGTTGTTATTGAAGCACTGTTTAGCCAACCTGACTGAATAAAAAAACTATATTCATTCATCACTTTCAAATATTTGTTGAGCACTTAATGTGTTGCAGAGTCTATGCTAAATGCCAAGGATAGGGTGATGAACAAAATCAGACACACTCCTCAACCTCATAGAGTGGTAGAGTCCTGGAGAAAAAAAGTATTCATCAAAGAAAGGTGTACATTAAAATTAACAGTAACCAATGTCCTGAGAAAGGGATCCTGAGCCCATGAAATAAGCCAATGGGATCAGATGATCAGAGATCATGGGAAACTGCCCTGGGGAATTCGTGCTTGAGCAGAGATCTGCAGAAAGAGAAAGATTAACCAGGTAAAGGGCTTGGGGGAGGGGAAAGGAAGACATGAGACAGAGGGAACAGCAGAGGCAAAGTCTTACGCAAGACCCTGCGTTTTCGAGTCACTGCATGAAGGCCCATGCAGCCCCACCAAAACTAACTCAAAATTCCCCACTGTCTCTGATCACCAGCAGAACAGAGGCACCACCATGCGGTGCATGGGTGCTGCTCGCTAGAGTGGTCAGTGCGCAGTTACCTAGGATCCTGATGGCCCCCCCCTCCATGGCCATGGACCTAACTGCACTGAGCTCCCGAAGTTTATGTCCTTGGAAGGAAATGAGGAGAAAGCAGGATGGTAAAGCAGTATCCCTTGGTATTAACTAATAAGCTCCTACTTCTACACACCATTTGTGAAAACAAAGTGCAAGCCCCTGATGGACACTGTGACCTGACAGAGGGCGGCTTTTGTCTTCACTGCCTGAAAGTGAAAATCAGAATGAGAGCAAATGCCCTCATCCTGTGAGTCTGCACACCTTACTAGCAGGTCCAGGAAGAAGGGTGGATATGAATATAGGAATAGGGCAGCAATATTTATTGAGTACCAGGGAACTTTCCAAGTTGGGTCTTTTTAATCCCATAACTTCCCTAAAAGTATATGTTAACAGTCCCATTTTGCAGACATCTGCAGAGGTGAATCAACTCAATAGATAAGGAAAACAGAGGCAAAGAGAAGTCACAAATCTGGTGATTTGTACAGCTGAAGCCTAACTCCAGTTATCTGGGCTTCGGAATCATTTGCTGCCTTCCTGGTGCCAAGGGATAAGTGGTCCATTGTGCAAAATTTAAAGTAAGAGTTATAAAAGCAAACATCTCCAGAAGCCTGACCTGGGTCAATGAGGGAAGTGGACCGGAAGAAATCCAGCACAGAGGAGTAGACGCCAGGGGATCTGGGCGTCTGCGGCTGTTTGAAAAGGGGAAGCTATTAGCTCCCATATATATATAACTGCCATGTGTGAGCAAAGATCTGGATCTGCCAGAGCTCCCCGTTTCAAGAGAATCCAGACAGTTACGTGAAATCCGCAAGCTGTCAAAATGCTGGAACAAACGGACAAACCAGAAACCCTCACATTCACCTCACACAGGTATATGTCAGCCTGATTTAACCCAGTGATACTCAATCAGCTGTGATGTGTCCCCCAGGGAGGCGTTTGGTGATGTCAGGAACATTCCTGGTTGCTAGAGCTGAGAGGAGGCAATACTACTACGTTCTCACTTGGGACACTTCCCAAGACCCTGTAATGGATAAGACTTTCTCCACAAAGGAAGAATTACACAACCCCAAATGCTAATAGTGCCAACAAGGAGAAACCCTGGTCCAACCAGGGGTCCCTGCCTGCTCAGATGTCTGGTTTACAGATTTCTCTACTCAGCTAATTCTTCTCCAGGGTTTAGTATTCCCTTGCCACGAAAGGCATGATGATATTTATGTGTTTTTCATTTAGTTTGCCTTGTTCCAGACCTGGGATAATTCTTACTAATGTTGAAGGTCTTGAGTTACACTTGCAAATCCAGCTTAATGTTCAAGTGTATAAGAAACAGGAACAATTCAACTCCAGTCAATAATGTAAACAAAGCCTGGTTCAGATGAACCCCATTACCAAGCCTGAAGTGGCCCAGAGCACCTCTGCTACTGCTGATTAGCGTAAATGCTAAACACAAACCAATTAACGCACTCTAAGGCTGCTTATCTGCTGTCACTTAGTGTGGAAACAAAGCCCAACCCTAAATACAGGTATCGATTTAGCCATTAAATCCAACATCACTCAAAATAAAACTCATTATATTACTGAGCAAAAACAAAGTCACCTCAGATTTCAGAATGAGCTGTATTACTAAGAAATCTCACTTTCACACTTTTCTGTTGATTGTCACTCAACCGGACTTTGAGGACCTCCTTTTGCAGTGCATTCCAGACCCACAAAGTAAAACTGTCCATTCACCTTAAAACTATCTTTGCCTGCAGTCCTGCAAACGTACACTTACATAGGAATCCTTTTCCTTTAAAATGGTACTTTAGCATAAAAGAGGAAATTTTATGCTTGGAAGAAAGGTTATTAAGCAGGAAGGTGAACGGGGATATTAAAAAACAACAAATACAAAACCCACAGGCAACATCATAAAAATGGGTTAACTTTGAACATTAACCACAGGAAGTGATCCGATGTTAATGGAGACAAAAACCAGAAATACCTTTCGCGCTCCGGTATAAACAACAGGCTGAGGAATCTAGGGAAAAAAATCATGAAATCACTTTAAATGACTATATTAACTTATTCTAGACTAAGGTCCACGTGCTAGTTCACACACTGCACATTCTACCCTTGGCATTTTACCAAAATGGTTTAAGCTTCCCTAGCCAGAAAGGGAGCCCCAGGGAAGATTTCATCTTGCCCACCTTCAGATCTCCATTTGTTAGCAGGAGTGCTGGCAGGTACACTATTGTGTACATGTACCAGAGAGACACAGGCCATTAGCTGTCTCACAAAAATACATGCTTCTAGAAGTGCCCGTAGCATTCCAGCGCCTGGTTTTTGTGCTGCTTTGTTCCACAGACTTCATTTGAGAGGGCTCTTTTACCTTTATTTCTGATAGAGAGAATTACTCTTTGATGAACACAGCGTCTTGGCCCTTGTAAATCTCTTTGCCAAATGCGGTCCTCATCACGGTGTCTTAGTCTCTTCCCTGGTTGTTGAGACACAATACCCAACAACAACTTGATGGAGGAGAGGTTTGTGAGAGGTTTATTTTGACTTACAGTTTTAGAAGTGTGACTCTGTGGTCAGCAGACTCCCAGGTAGAAATCACAGGATGGAAAGATCTGGGCAGAGGGAAGCAGATCACACCACAGCAGCCAGAAAGGAGAGAGAGAAGGAGGAGCCAGGCACACGAATCCACTCTACTAGGTCACGTCCCCAGTGGCTGGCCTCCAACCAGGTTCCAACTCTAACAGCACATTAAGCACAGTCAGTATAATGCCCACGATTGAGTTATCTTACAAACATGTTGATCAGGCTGGTAAGAACCACCCACTGCCTTAACAGAACCTTCTAAAGAGACTTAGAATTACAACATGGCTTGAACCTGTGCATGTATCCACTTTCCCTCCAGGAAAACCACTACAATGACAGAAAGTACATGCTGACCAGTATAAATGCTCATGATCAACAAGAAGCAGAGAAAGGACCTGAGCAGGTAAAGAACATGATTTGGTAGGATGGCAAATGCTGGAACTAGCACCAATAGTGTTAGACACCAAAGAGATGCAACCAACTTGTTCGAAACAAACATAGAAGGCCCAGTACCAGCTGTACCAGCACATAGTTTGGGTGCATGGCAGGAAGCTATGGTGTCAGGTGAAACCTACTTTTCCCATCATGCACTACCAGAAAGCTCATGCCCCCAAGTCAGCCCATTTCCTCAAAGCCCATCCTGAAAATTAGCAACACATGAAAGAGATGGACCCTAACATAGTCTATGCCTCCAGAAGATGTTACCATCATTCTAGTCCACTTCACTGACCATAATGGTGGGCTCAGGGTGGCCCTATTGATTAGTTATTCCACCAGAAGTCACTATGGTGGTTTGGATGTGGCTTGAGTGTGTACCTCTAAAATTCATGTGGTACAAGCTTTGCCACCAGTGTTACAGTGTTGAGACAGTGGGACATTTATGATATGGGGCCAGAAGAAGGTGGTTAGCTCACAGTTGGAACTACATGTAGGAGGGATTAATACATCCCCCATACAACCCCTGTTAATTCTCACAAGAATAAATTTTTATGAAAAGAGCCAATCTGGTGAATCCCTCTGGCTTTCTGTCTCACCAGAGGCTCTCCCTTTCAAATGTGTTCTATGATGCCACCTGCTAGAGCTTAGCAGATGCCAATGCCATGTTCCTGAATGTCCAGAAATGTAAGATAAATCAACCTTCTCTTTATAAAGTATTTAGTCTTGGTTATTTTGATATAGCAACAGAAAACAGTCAACCTCAGAACTTTTGCTAGAAATAGTAGGCAAAACACACGACCCTTCTGTGGGATAGCTACTAGCAGTGCATAAGTTTACTGTATCTGGTGGTTATCACTTCCTAGGAGAAATACTCCGCAAGAAGAAAGTCAATAGAAAAGATAGGACAAAACTCGGGAGAGGCACATTCATGATAGACAAGATTGAGTAACAGGATCCACCTGTGCCTCAAATCAGTTCTCCCAGGATAAAATTAGTTAGCACTTATTGAACATTTACTGCATCTCAGGTCCTGTTCTAAAAAGATTTACTTGTATTAAATCAATTAATTCTCACTTTACTACTGCAATATAAACACCACAATTATCTCTGTTTAGTAATAAGAAAACTTGATAGACAACTTAAGTAAACAGTGAAACCAGGATTCTAACTCAGAAATTCTCACATCAAAACCTGCAAGTTTGAACACTGTATGCTGCTGTCCCTGGTTGTTAGTTCTGTGAGCCAGTAAATTCACTGCAGTCAGTTGAAGGCGGACCTCCATCCTTTCTACCTGACAGAGATTTAAGCAATCTACTGTTTAATCTACCCAGGACTATTTTCTGATGGGAACCTGGCACACATATAAACACTATCTCTACAAAAGGCAGAGGCTAGTGTCTTTACAAACTCTACTGTACATTATTTTCAGTGGGGAATTCTAAGTATGTATCCAGGAAGTTAAATCCTTTATCCTGAAATATCTAGAGAGGATGATGAAGAACAAACAATAAATAACCCATACCTTCTGTTCTTTCTAAAACCTAAATGTTCAATATTTCTTATCTCTTTACCGTAAGCCAAGTCTTGCTCTACAAAGATTTGCTTATGTTTGTTTTTGGATTTTCCCTAACATTGAGACACATCTTCACACTATTTATCAAGGTATATCACCTAGTAAGATTTCTGGTCAGCAGGAATTCAGGCCTTAGCATCTTCCACACAATTTCTAATTTATTTTCTCTATAATAAACAAACTAGAACTTCATCCAACTCTTTCCAAGATGGATGCCTTGTGTATCAGTCAGGGTTTACTAGAGAAACAGATTTAACACAAGATATACAAATATACAACAAATTACCTATTTGGCTTACAATGGTCAGCTACAGGATTATATGAGGAAGTGTGCAGAGGGTGTCTGCACACTGCAGATTGAACAGCCCAGGCCTGGGGCCTGGAGCTCACCGCAGTGTCTGTGCAAGTCCGTATCAAGGTCTGTTGAGTCTGCGATGAAATGATGAATCTATGATGAAGTCCCAGGCGGAAGCCAAAGAGTCTGCACCGGAAGCCAGGAGACGACCAAGCTGAAGGTGAAGACTGGAGCTCCTCCGAAGAACTCGAAAAACCCGAACCGCCTCCTTCTTTTCTTTTTATAGTCTACCAGCTCTGGGGAGGTGTGGGGGGTTCTCTACACCCACACCCTCTGTATGCCTTCCTCTTGCACAGGCTTAGAATGAATACAAATAAACACCTGGCTTCCTGCTGAGTCACACAGTTAACCTTTAAAGCTTCCCAAATTAACATAAACAACATCCCACAAGAGTAAGGGCATATCCTGTTTACCCCAAGATTTACAACTGCTGAGTTTAGCTAAACCTCTAGACTTCCCAGGTTGACACAATATATCGACCATAACACCTTGTGACACAAATTTCAATTGTGGTGAATATTTATTGTCCTTGGTACTCTAGGCTGGGCCATTAAAATATATATTCCTGCAGTCCTACGTTAGCCCTCCTCTCTGTTTATCCTTCACATTTCCTGGGTAATTTCAGCCATTCCCAGCTTTCAATTTCCTCTGCACAAAAGATCCCCTAACTTCCTGAGGAGCTGGGGTTCTTCTCCTGAACACCAGGTGCATAATTCCATTTCCCACCAACTATGTGCGACTGAAAGTCGCATAGAGCCAACAACACCAAAACTATTCATTCTTTTCTGTGTTTCTATAGTTTCTGTCACACCAATGTACCTGTATTTGGTTTCCATCACAGGTGCTACCATTCACTCTGGATTCTAATGCAGGTAACTTGGCTTGTTACTCTTTCTCCGCTCAGTCCCCATGTTCAATTAGTTACCAAGTCCTGATAGCTCTCCTTTAAAATCTATCTCAAATCCATCCTTCCTTCTCTTCTTTTTATTATTGCTTTGCTGAACTATTGATCTAGTCCCTGAAACACCCTTCCCACCTCTAGGTCATCTCCCTCCCAATCTGCCTTTCCCAAGGTAACCAGCATGATCTTTCTTCAAAAGATACCAAATCTTCAGAGGTTTGGAGGAAATAGTACAGTAGTTGTAAGCAGTCAGGAAGCCCTTTCTCAAGTTTCTTTTAAAAACCCTTCAAACAGCCAATAATAGAATGATCCGCTATCTCTGTTAACAGGATAAAATCAACTGCATTCTAAATCAGTGAAAAGTTTACTTTAATTGCAGTGTCTTTTGAAGCAAGACTTAAAAACATACCTAAGCTTGTTGAAAGACTTCAGTTACTTTGTTATTGCCTAAAAGAAGATGAACTCAAACATTTTTTTCAACTTTTATCAGGAAGTAATTTCAAACTGACTAAAAAGTCACAAGAATGTAAACAGTACAAAAATAATCCATACACACTTTACCCAGATTCACTTATTGTTGAGATTTCATTAAATAAAATTGCTTTAGTATTGGCTTTCTTCCCCCTCCCTCCCTCCTCTCTCTTCTATCATCTGTGTATCTATCTATGAATATATTTATACATGTATATGTATATATATTTTCATATATTCTCTCTATGTACATTATATATATACACAGACATATATGCACAACTTTTTTCAGAACTGTTTTAGATTACATTGCATTTATCATGTCCTTTTACTCAAAAATATTCCAGTGCATATTTCTAGGAATAAATGTATTTTTTTAACTAAAGCAGTTATCCTCTTTGCTCAATTTAACTTTTTTGGTGGGGGAGGGCATCAGGACTCGAACTCAGGACCTTGCACTTGCCAGGCAGGCACTTGTGCTGCTGAGCTATATCCCCGGCCCAATTTAACATTTATTCAGTGCTTTTTTCTAATCTACCATCTGCATTCCAGTACTGTCAATCCACTTAACGATATCTTTTATTGCTTCATTTTTTTCCCCCTTCTAGTATTTGACAGAATTGAGAATTAGAGACCACATTTCATTGGTGGGTCTGTTTGGTCTCTTTTAATCTGGAATATTTCCACAATCTTCTCATAATCCCTACTTTATCTTTTATGACCTCTCATTTTTGAAAAATCCACTACTTCTAAATAAAACTTTGCTTGTCTAGGATTTGTCTGGTACTTCGCCCTAGTTCGACTAGAACTAACCATTTCCTCATGCAATACTAAAAGTATAAGTAATACTTTACCTTCCTCAGAGGGTCAGGTCTATGGAGCAGAAATTCCTCCAATGTGTCTTTCAAGGTCTGTATGTTTTGGATCTTCCTGGAATCCACACATTCTTCTTTCTGACATTTGCCACTGAACTCAGATTGGCTGACTTCCAGGAGACCAGCCTTTGTCGAAACTGTTTGTCTGCCTAAGGTCTGTTCTCCTGGGGGATCATCTCCCCTTCCATTTATTACGAATGTCATCAACCTTCTTGGTTTGTGTGGGGAACGTCCCAAGTCTTTAATTCCAGGCTTATCACAAGGAACTAGCATTGGCCAATCAAAGTCCTCTCTCTCCTTACCTCAAGGGTGGGGAAATATCCCAAGTTGGGCTAAATCTTGAACTTTCTTTGGATCTCTCCACTTACCCCCTTTTCTTTTAGCTCTGTTACTTACAAGGAGCGTGCATATTTAGAAGGAGATCATAGCACAATGTAGTGAGATCAGTCATAAGAATAAGTTGAAGTAGATGTATGGGAAAAAAAAGAAGAGAAAAAGAAATAGGTGATGATGTCATTCAACAACCTATTCTTGCTACGCTTGAACGTTTTATTAACCAGGGCTTCTCCACTGGATGCATTGTTAAGTTCCGTGTGGTTTAAGCTCAATGGGGTGGCTAGGTCCCACAAAATTGAAGAATTTAAATTGTACCTTATCTGCACTGCCTTATTTTGCTGAATGCCCAGCACAATCACAGACTTGACAATGTGTGCACATGCTGAAAAACTATTTCTACAAAGTAATTACTACAATGTGCAAAATTATTACAAATCTGAATCATGCTCTGCAGACTTGCAGAGGATGGGCTGCCTCATTGTCAGAGCTAAACCTATGTCAAGAGTCATTTTCAACAATACTGTTCAATTCTGTGCTAATGGAAAAGCTTAGATGAAAAAGGTAACCTAACGCAAGATAGATAACCAATACTGACAGAAAGAACATCTTCAGTGAGGTGTGGTGGCGCACCTCTGTAATCCCAGAACTCAGGAGGATGAGGCAGGAGGATCATTGTGAGTCTGAGGCCAGCCTGGTCTACAAAGTGAGCTCAAAGCCAGGCTGAACTGCAGAGTGAGACTCTGACTCAAAAAGACAAAAAAAAAAAAAGAGAACAAAAGAAAAGAAATAATATCTTAAAATCTAAGCATAATGTCACAGAAAAAAAGATGAGAAAAAAATTTAAAGCTGTCAAATAGTTCATGGCGAAGAAGTTTCACAAGTGAATTTCAGACTGAAGCACAGAAATGCATAAGCCTTTTGACCTGTAATAGAACATTTGTAAAAAGCACGACATAGTAAGTGCTCAGAGAGAAATCTTCAAAACATACCAAGGCAGTGTAGAGGAGCATTTTGCTAGTTCTTAACATTTGACTACGGATTCCTCAAAGGGACAAGAGAGGACACTTTCTTTCAAACCATGGTAATTTTTCATGGAAAATCTTGGAAATATGATTATAGAAAGAGAAACAATCATCAGATGACACAGTCAGGGAAAGATTGAAAAGAAATACCAGGATCAGGAATGAAACATACTTGTAATCTAGAGATGGGTCTAGTTTTAAAAGACATTTTAATGTGATACTGAACTTTGATAGTTAATACCAAGGATGGAGTCACACCTGCAATAACAGTTATTGAAAAGCTAATTTGATATTACTCAGAAATAGGATATGGTATACAAAAACGTGGAGCTATCTTTGGTTACGTTCACAAAGTATAACATCTAGAGTGAAAACAATGACCATTTCCCTCTACAATTTTCCCTCTACAATTCTCTTCAATTTTTCTCTATAATTCTCGGTGCATCTTGTACAGTGCTCCATTTCACAGAATGATTTGGGTTTTAAAAAATAATATATGTTTATGATACAGAATAATTATATTTATCTTGGTACATACACATATTACATATTGATCTAATAAAAAGAAAATGACTTTTATTTTAAAGAGAAAAAGACTAACAAAACAACAACAATGAAGACAAAAACAAAACAACACAAAAACAACAAAAACCATACATGACCTCAAAACAAAATGACAGGAATTTACAATGGTTGCTACCTTACATACTGTTATCTTCGGAGAAATTGCTCAGTCCGCCAGATGTAAGAATGAAAGTTTGATCAAATAATCAAAGACAGTAATGAGTAATAAAAAAAATTGGAAATAATGAAAGACTGTTTGTTTTTTAAAAGCAGAGAAAACACATCCATAAGAAAACTCAAAAAATGAATAGCCAATAAGGCAATTTGTTGTTTTGTTACTCTCATCTTTGGAGATCAAAAATTCATTTTTTTCCTTAGGAGAGCAATCCTCCCCTCCTACCAATTTTTTTTTAAATTTTATTTTAAAGGAAATAGTACCAAAAAAAAAGAAAGCAAAAAACAAACAAAATTTGATCTTGAAATTAGCCAGATTAGTACATACTCAACACAGGAAGGTCTAATCGCTGTCCGTTTTTCCCCTGGAAAAACAAATTACTCATTTGTTTTTATCAAGCTCATCAAATGCTTATCAAATAAAGTTAAGAGTTGAGGTAGGATTATTAGAAAACTGAGGACTTTAGACCACAGGCCTTGGGCTTCCAGAAGGCACTGTGACCACAGAGCCAGTGAAAAAAATATTGAAAAAAGAGATGAAGAGAGACAGTGTCCTGATGCCATGGAATAAGAACCTTGCTCCAGATGTTTCTGAATCAGTCTGAATATTTAAGGTATGTGAATCTACATAACTGCATTTTCCCTCATTCAAATCCAACGGCTCTATTTGTTACCAAAATGTTTTTAGCTGACTCAGCCCTAAAACATGCCATAGGAGAAATGATTGACTGTTGATTTTAAAATTACAAGGCCACACAGAGATCATAACTACTCTAAATTCTTCAACATCTTTTCATTGAAATCAAGAACAAGTAATGATGACCTGTCCCACTCGTATTTGCTCTGCATTTTCTAGAAGTTTTATAAAATACAATAAGACAAGAAAAAATAATTGCTAACTACTAGAAAATAAAAGGAAACATGTTTCTCTTTGCTTATAGGATTGTAAAACTACAAAATCAAAGAAGTACCAGTTTAAAAAAAAAGAAACATTTTATTTTCACAAAGTGAGAAGATGTAAGATAAACATACAAAAATCAATATATGTCCTAAATCAAGTACTCACTACACATAAATGGAAAAGAAATATATTCATAGAGATGATAAAAGCTAAAAATATTCAGAAATGTATTAAAGGCAAAACATATGAGCCTTACTGAAAAAACTATAAAACTGCATAAAGATCAACCAAGATATCAATAAGTAGGAAAATCTATTTTGTCCATGAATGAGATGACTCATTGTATTAAAATATCAGTTATCTCAATATTAACATATTACTTCAAGATAATTTAAATTAGGGTACCAAATATTTATTAACTTTATGAA
This sequence comes from Dinomys branickii, assembly GCA_004027595.1. Lineage (NCBI taxonomy): Eukaryota > Metazoa > Chordata > Mammalia > Rodentia > Dinomyidae > Dinomys > Dinomys branickii. Next base: position 46,052 of record PVLD010014143.1, read on the forward strand.
ATGATGCTAGCATAGTGTTGAAGAATAAATTTCCACAACCAACAAAATACGGAAGTAAGAATAGTGAGGAATGATTTCTCTTGCAGGTATTAAGATATACTATGAAATTATCATATATGGAACTACATAGTATTCCCCCAAATGAATAAAGAGGTCAGAGCAAGAATTTTCTTTGAGACAAATTGTTATATAGGAAAGTTGTATAGATGGTAAGAATATCATCATCATTTTGTGTTGTTTAATAAAAAGTATTTGTTAATAAAAAGCATTTGTTTTATTTAATAAATGCTGCTATCCCAACTACATATCATCTGATACAAAATAAAGTATCATATACTATAGTACAGTATAAATAAAATATTATATACTATATATTAAATGTTAGCTGGATTTAAAACACAAGTGTAAAGAAAATGAGAAATTTAAGACACTAGGTTATAGGTTGGAGTGATACGCATGTCTTTATGTATCTAAAAGACACCAAATACCTAGAAACTTTAACTCTCCTCTAACCTTCAGCGTGTCCTCAGTCTTATTCTGAACCCTGATACAGGACAAAGGATGAAGAGCAACCACCTAACAAATGGAAGATTCTTCTTGGAATCTAGACATGTCTGGTGTTGTGGCCACCAATGCCAGAACAGAATGGCTGCACCCAACAATTTAGAAGGTGTTTTGGCCCTAGTGTTATCTGCTGGCTCATCTCATTTCCTGGCTAGTTCTCAGCCAAGGAAAGAATTTCCTGTCTCCTTATTTATACTGTTTATCTCCTCCTTCATCGTATCTACAAATACTACTATTTTTCACAAAGAGCAGGAACAGGTCCACAGAACCAAATGGGCTTCTTAGCCAGCTGACACCTGGTCGCCCTTCCAGTGCACAGCCCTAGTGGAGTCTGAGGAAGATGGAAAGAGCAGGAACAGGGGAAGAGAGGAAAGAGGATCCATCTTTAATGCACAACTATTATATCCCAGGTACTTTAGATATCCCATCTAAGAGAAAGCTAAAGTGTGTGTTACTGTTTCTCTTAAGATGAGGAGACGAAAGCTCAACAAGGCGAATATCTCACTGGAGATCACCGCGGTGCATCCTGGTGCATCGTCCTCAGCACTCTGATTTCTCTCAGGACAGGGCCCCATCCCAGTCTAAGCCCCTGTGTATCCAAGATGATCCTATTGTGAGAGGCAGACAATTATTTTGTTTTAACCTCCTCATAGTGTTTCAGAGAAGGGTGTGGCATCCTGGGTACTCCTTTTAGAGTCAAATTTAAATTTCACTGGAATTGTTGTGCACTCTTTATGGGTTTGTTTCCAGAAAAGGACTGTCTCCATTTTTGCTGGTCTCAGCCTATGAGGTTCCACCTTTCCCAGAGATCACAGGTTTAGGACAATGTCTAAAGACTTCTGGTCTACCTCAATGTTCCTGTAAATCTCTTATCTCAGAATCCTCAGTCTTGAAGAGGAATGACAACATGTCAGGGTTTACCAATCCTGCCCAACCAGCTCCTGGACAGACATACCCTTCAGCATGCACATCACAGCAAGCTGTTTGTATCATTGAAAGCTCCAAAAGCCTGGCCATCACTTCCCTAAATGATCAGTATACCCTTATGCAGAGCTGAAATGAGAGATAAACTGATATTTATACTGACAAAATATACAAAATGAAGGTCAAGTTTTACTATGCTTGCTGTTGCCCAAGTACAGAGTCATGGTGCATAGCAAAAAGGGCTTTTTGGTCCCTGAATATTGCAGAAGAAATCATGAATCATCCTTTCACTGAGCAGCAGCCAAAGGGCCAGGATCCTTCCTGTTCTTCCTGCCTATGGTGGTTCCTGACTGTGTCGTGACTGCACCAGACTATGGGTAAAGCAATACAGAGCTACCGAAAGGGAGCATCACTTTACTTTCAGTCAAGGCAAATATGAAGAAAAGTTGTTCTGGCATCTTACAAGTGCTCAAGCTAGAGTGATTTGAGGCTTCCGTTCTTCCCAACCTCAAGTGTACAAACAGAGACACTGTCTGGAAGCCTTACATCCTTACTGTGGAAAGCCACAAAGGAAGCCAGGAATGCTCTTCCCCCCTAGTCTTGAAGACAAGATGCTGATTCTAACACACAGGTCCTGAGTGCTACTGTCAGACCTCCATGGCCCTAACCAGTACCTCTCAATGTACCCCAAAGGACTTGGATGTTTCCTTCAAAGGCTGGACATTTTGGTTATTTGCTAACGAAGGTCACAAATCTCCATGTGTGCTGCATTTCCACAGAGTCAAATAAACCTGGATTCAAATGCTAGCTTTGTCTCATAGTACAGGATAATCACCGGGAAGTTAGTGGTTCTCCTGTACCTCTGCACCTAAGTGTGTTCAGTGTCCTTTGCCATGGAACATTCTTCTACCTCCCCCATTTACCTGTCTAATACTGATCATCACCCAGGTCTCAATTTAAGACATCACTGCTTCCAGGAAGCCCTCTTTAACTTCTCCTCCTGTGGTATAAATTAATGTCAGCTTTTCCAAGTTTTCAAATCATGTACAGCATCCACGTCGCTATCATAATAATCAACATCAAAAGACAACCACTTAAGTATCTAGTTCTCCCACCAAACAGAAACCTCCACAGGCAGGATTTTGCCAGCACATGCACCATGAGATCCCTAAGATTTGGCACAGTGGACATAGTAGGCACTTTATTGGATATTTTCCTGTCTATGCAATGGACACCCTTACATCTAGCCTTGTGAAAAGCCTGGAGATGTAATCACTATGCAAATAGTCTGCTACATACCTGGTACCCAGTGGGTGCTCCATAAATGTTAATTCCCTTATACTTAATTCACCCTTCTCAAGAAATTTGTTTCTTATAGAGTCATTCTTTGCTAATCATTAACTTGATCTCCCTGATTGTTGCTAGTAAAGCTAATAAAACCCTCACTCTTTCCTCAGAAGACAATCACAATTCAGGGGTTAAGCATAATCTGTCTTAGCCTGACAGTAACTCTTGGGTCACAATCACCATGGGAAGTTCTTTTCTTCTCTTCGTCACTATCAACATGGAAATAAAGCGATTAAAAGTTTTAAATATCATATGTAATAAATGGTGCCAATAGAAAATCTAATGCCCTTAATATTTCCTTTGAATTGCTACCTTTTGCATTAATTGAAGCAAGAAATGTTCCACTTAGTTAAAATATCTACTTAGTATCCTGCTCATAAACACATCTCCAGCCAGAGCTTGCTGGTTCAGTGGGTTTAAATTAGTTGGTATCAATGTTATTGATGATAAGCAGACTTGGAGAGCATACTGAGTTCGTAATGAGGCAGAAACCCAATGCTATGTGTTTCTGTATTCTCCAATAAGCATGGTATCAGGCCCCTCCCGGTGTGTGAGGTCAGCTGACTGCATGGATTTGTAAGAAAGCTACCAGGACCACCACAACCAGTCTGCACTGATCTAAATATGGGAGGTGGGGTCTTGTGAAAGGGGTTTGGCTTCCAGGGGCTGAGCCATTATTAATGGACTCATGCTTTTTCATGTGAGTGAGCTCTCTTTGTTTCATAAGACTACCATAGCTACTGGAAGCGATTATTGTAAAGCAAGTCCCTTCCTCCCATGTTCTCTTTTCTGCATGCTCCTGCTATCCCTCCACTTGCCTCCACCACCGGGCACACCAGGGGGCCCCCATCAGATGCAGCCACCTGCTTTTAGCCTTTCTGAGCTTCCAGACACATGAGTGAAAAAAATACCCCTTTCTTTGTAAATTACTCAGCCTCAGAGGTGCTGTTTGCTATAGTTTGAATACTGCATGACCTGTTGTGGTTTGTGTACAAGGCTTGGTCTCCAGGATAGTGCTACTTGGAGATGGTAGAACCCTTGAGAAGTGGGCTTTATGAGATGTCCTAAACACATGGGGAGGGCACGACCTCAAAGATGACTGTGGGACCCTGGCCGCCTCCAAGTTCTCTGCTAATTCATGGTGTGAGTTATTTTGCTCCACCACATGTTCCCACCATGATATGCTTCCTTGCTATAGGCCCAAGGCAAAGACTGGATTATGGATTACAATGCCCAAAATCATGAGGGAAAAAAAACCCATTCTCTTTACAAATTAATGATCTCAAATAGTTTTTACCATGATGAAAGGCTGTCAAGCAGTGTCACAGCAACAGAAGGCAGACCAAGTCAAAGCCCCACTGTGACAAACAAGAGTCAAACAAAACACTTTAAATAGAGGGTCACTGGCCCTTCTGTGTGCCTGACACAGAAGGACATTTTTTTTAAATTCATCATCTGATCTAGACAGATAGTACATGGTGTGGTGGCTGTCTTAGTTACTTTTCTCATTGTTGAGACAAAAATACCTGATGCCCCAAGTTAAAAGAGGCAGGGGCTCACAATTTCTAGAGGTTTCAATCCATAATCAGCTGGCTCCAAGGCAGGGTGGTGCATGGCAGACAGACATCACAGAGGAGAAACAGTTCACATGGGAGAAACAGGCAGAAGGCAGTGAAGCAACAAGAGACAACCATAGCTCTTTTCTGTCCCTTTTATCTTATCCAGGGTGCTTAGGAGTGGGTACCACTTACACCCATAATCCTAGTGCCCTTGACCTTAGCATTTCACCATGAATCAATTCCAGCATCACACACTCTAGATTCAGTCATCTCTGAAGAAGCCCCACTTATGATTCCATGAAGCTTTTTTTGGGGGGGAGCATCTAGACACAAGCATAACAGTGTTTAGGGCACTGGCTTCAGAGTCATGCAGGTTGGGGTCTGAATCCAGCTCAAGCTCCTCCCTGTCCTTCTGCACAGCACTCTTTGATCTGCTTCTTTATCTGCAAAATGGAGACAGTAATCGCATTCAATTCATGGGTTCCTGGAAAATTAAATTCACTGAAGTCAATTAGCACAGTGTCTAGAACATGCCAAACACTAGATGTTATCACCATCATCATACATGCGAGATGCCTTTTAATTTTCACGCTAGTTCAATTGATATGTACCATCACCGCACTAGAAAGATCACTGGATTAAAGCCAAAACACATGCGTTCGAAAGCTGTCAAGGATGACCCAAATCAGGGGCTGGGGATATAGCTCAGTGGAATAAGCGCCTGCCTAGCAGGCACAGGGTCCTGAGTTCAATCCCCAGTACCGCCAAAAAAAGGATGACCCAAATCCAGAACGCCGACAGCACCACACACATGTAAGGATGTATAACATGTCATTGAAAACTATGGAATGTTTAAATTTAAAAGCCAATGATTACAGTAAAAGCCACATTCCCCCTAATCTGTCTCCAAATATTCCCTCTAACTTTGAACAAACACCCCATTGCCCTCTCCGTTTTCTGAAGCAATTCTGGAAGTCTCTTTCTTAAGTGTCTTTAATTCCAATGTCCTGAATCAATTTAAAACACCCGCCTTTCCCAGTCAAAATGTAGAAGTGCTGCGGAGTCAGGTCCAGTGAATAAGGTGGATGAGGACACCCCATAATGTTTTTATTTGGCACAAACTGCTGTAAACATTTGAATCCATTTAGGACATCGAGGTAGCCCTGAAAAGATACTCAGAAAAGAGGGCTTCCAGAACTGCTTCCGCAAGTAGCAAGAGTGAAGCCTGTACTTGAAGCAAGGGGAGGTATTGTGAAGTATATTAATGATACTGTGGAGGATTTCCGGGAAGATGGCGACCAGGTGAGCGGCAGAGGGAATCTCTCCCAGAGACCAATCTTTGCGTGCAGGTGCCCCATCCATGGATGCAAAATTCCAACTGATCGGGCTGCTCTCCGTGGCCTGAGCAATAAAGGGCCGGTTGACAAGCCGCGCGGCGAGAAGTGGGCGGATCCTGAGAGCTGGGCGCCCGAGGGATTGGTGCTGTGCCTGGGCCACAGCTCAGTTCAAATCGCGTACAGCGGAGAGAGCGATTGCAGAGGGAAGGACGCCTCCAGATCCTGAACCCAATCGGCTTAGAGGCGGCTGTAACCAGGATTTGTTGGAGGGAGGAGAGCAGAGGAAACTCAGAGAACACACTACTGGGACAGACTGCACCAATCTGGGCAGCCGTCCGGAATCCCGCTCAGAACACCACCCCCGCAGCCGGAGCCGCGTGAACTGGAGCAGCTGCAATCAGCGGGATTTCTGAGTCGGGCAAAAGCTCCATCCAGGGAGATACATCTGAATGGCATTCCTGTCTGCACAATCCCAGGGTGAGTTAAGTGGGCACTCTAACCGGTTTTTCCTGAATCGGGAAGAAGCTCTGCCCAGTGAGTGACATCAAAGCACCTTTAAGGACTGTGGGATCTCCCGGGTGGGAAGAGCAAGCTAGGCGCCTCAACGGGATTTGTGAGGGGGGAAAGAGCTCCACCGAGGGAGGAACACCTGAGTGGCCTGTCTGCAAGACTCCTGGGGTGGCGAGCTGTTTATACGCCCCGGCCAGGTCTTGGGGTAGGGAGTAGAAGTGGAAATATCAGCAGACAGCTTAAGGGACATTCTCCCAAAGAGAAGGAATCATTGGAGCAGCCTCTGCAGCAGACCTTTGCCTGCTGAACCGCCTGTGGAATTTATAGCTCCACATTTTGAATCTGATACCCAAAAATGGGAAAACAGAGGAACAAAACACAGTCTCAAAACTCAACCCCACCCAGAACAAGTTTTGAATGTGAAGATACAGAGGAACCAGGAAGCCACATAACTTCAAGTTATGAAACGATTGCATTCGAAATGAAACAACTCCAACAGGCAATAAAAGAGCTTAAAGCAGAAATAAGCCACATACCCGCAATGATTTCTCAGACAAAAAACGAGCTGAAAACAATGATGGAAGAAATGTTCCATTTACACAGACAAGAAATAGACAAAAGACTAGAAGAAAATAGGAAACAAATGGAAACGTTACAAGAGCAATTTAGGAATGAATTACCAAGAATGAAACAGGTCCAAAGAGAATGCCAGGATTTGAAAACTAACGCTGAAAGCATGCAAAACCGTTTAAATGAAACCAAAGATAGAATTTCAGGACTTGAAGACATCATGGCAGCTTATGAGCATGAAAGGAAGAATCTCGTGATATCATCAAAGACACAAGAAAAGTAAATCCAACAGCTGCAAGATGAGGCAAAACGTAACAATATTCGAATTATAGGAGTGTATGAAACAGCAGGAGATCTCACAAACGATATAAAAGGAATATTTGATGAAATAATAGCAGAAAATTTCCCAAACAAGGTAAAAGATACTGAAGTTCAGATAAGCGAGGCATATAGAACCCCAATGATCCATAACCCAAAGAAAAACACACACAGGCATATAATAGTCAAGATCCCAGATATCCAGCAAAAGAACACAATATTAAAAGCTGCCAGAGAAATGAAACAGATCACCTATAAAGGAAAGCCCATCAGAA
>PVLD010014144.1:0-53314 GCA_004027595.1 Dinomys branickii
GGCTCCCAGCGTCTGGGACTTTCCCACGTCTCGCCCCGGCAGCCTGGTCCGCGCTACCACATCTCCCCCGGCATTTCAGAGAAATACGCCCAGTTTAAACTTCCCAGCCGAGGTTCCGGCATTCACGCTCACCAAGTCTGTCTCGAGCTGGTGGTGTTTATTAAGGAGGTTCGCTCCCTTGCTGCTCACCCGGTCGCCATCTTCCTATTCTCCGATACATAAAATACTTTTAATGCAAGGAATACCTCTTACTCCACATAGAATAACTCTGAGATTTTAAGCAGTAAAAATGATAGCAAATCTTTAGAATGTATTCCCACACCAACAGTTGTTGAGAATATACTTTGCCTCGTTACTCTTCCTCCATATACGGTGTAAACAATATCAAAATACATCTATCTTTCCATCTCAAGAGCTACAAACCTGCCTGGGACTTTGTGGTGTCTGCTTGTTTACGTACACAGTAAGTCGAACTGGATGTTTTTCTTTATGATACACTGGATGAGACTATTTTCAACTTTATATTGCAAGTTTTTTCAAACATTTACAAATGTAACAAGAATTTTATGACGAAACCTCACTTGACCATTTTGCTCCACTATAGTCCAATTATAGCCAACCCTGCTTCCTCTGTTGTGCCCAGTTTGGGGTGAGAATAAGGAGTATTGTTGCGTGTAACTCTGAGTCGCCTTTCAAGCATCTCTGGGTCAGTTCCAATTGCTCCAGGTACCTCCTATATGTGTAGTAGACACTGAAGTTGCCTTCGTTGCTAATTATGAGAAATAATTGAGAGCGCTGCCGGAAGATGGAGTGAGAGTGCTCTGGGCTGCATTACAATGGGGGTCTCCTCCGTCAGGGGGCACGCAGGTTCCACTGGTCAAGTGGGCAAGGTGAGCTCGGAAGTGGTGATGACTGATGGCCTGATATGTGCATGGCCTTCCTCTGCCATCCTCCTTGCACCCAAAAACCATCTCTCACAAACAAGGAAATGTGTGATAATGGCTTCCTTGAAATTTGTGAACTTTGTATGCACTTTGTATACAGACTGGGTCACTAGAGAACCTGACCCACTGAGGAACCGCTCATATTGACCTCACAGCACCAGATCAGGGCAGAGGAGAGAGGCGTTTCACTCTCAAGGTCAGCAACCTCTGCAGTGGCCCTTCAAACAGCCCTGCACTCATACAAAGCTTGATGCGTGGGTTCAAAGTTTTATTTTAGCTAAGTCTACTCATGCATTTATTGCTTTTGGTGTCTGGTTATTATTAGAAAGTGCTTAGAGGGTGCATCTTGGACATTCAAAGTAGACCATTTGATATCTCACTCATTTCTCTATGATTCTAGGAATTGCTCACTGTTTTGGGGTATGACAGTAAAAAGAAGACAAAGCCCCAGTCTTCATGGAGTTTATGTCTTAATGGGAGATATTAAATAAAATGTAAGAAAACAAATAATAATCATGTAAAGTGATGGAGAGATACAGCCTGACTGGGAACACAGTCTACAACTTTACGATAGAGCCATGATGGCGAACCTATGGCGCACGCGCTGCAGTGGACTGTTTGGATCACCGAAAGTTCTAAAAGGTTTGACATCACTGTGCTAAAGGATGTATCTGTCAGCATTTTCAGGGGCAGTGTTTCAAAGTGTGGTCTGAGAGCATCGCAGTACCTGGGAGTCTTTTAGAAATTCAAGTTGCTAAAGATCTAGAAATTTTATCTAAAAGTATAAAATTGATAGAATCAATATCTTTGGGGAGAGAGATCTCCCAGTGATAATTATGCAACTACAGTTTGAAACACACAGGCTAGGTTATGCAGTCACCCTGCAAACTCAGAGCTAAAGACAGAGCTTTATAGTGTGTGCTTACCTCGGGCAGCAGAGGGCTCTTCTTAGAGTTTCAGTGGCCAGTAGTACTTCCTTCCAAGGCATGTTAGGGGACTAGTGTTTTAAAAAAAGATACTATATAAATAGTGATACAGCTGCATCATCTAAAACACTGCAGGTTGTCACGAGGGGTGGTGTCGCAATGAGAAGCTCAGGAGGAGGTGTTTACAAGCAGTTGCAAGTGGAAGTCCCTTGGCAACACGGATCCCAAGAGGCCCAGAAAGAGCAAGCCCATGGTGTGACCAGGAGGAGAAACTCAACAGGTGACCAGGAAGCTGGCCTGAAGTAGCATCATAAAATCTGAGACCTGATGGATGAGCAAAGTCCATTCCTGTGAACACCACTCTAGAAATAGGCACAAGAAGTGAAAAACAAGTAACTGTCTGCTCTTCACCTATCCCGGAAATACGTGGGAGTAAAGGGTGAGGCCTTGAGCCTACAGAAGTAATACATTATTTCTACATTACTCATGACTATAAAGGCTAATGCCAAAAATGTCATCCATACATTTTAGTGGTCACTACCCTAGTCTAGCCATATGTACCACTTTCCTGTGAAACAGATGATTTAGGGAAATAGTACCACAAAACAGAAAATGTATGAGAATTGTTTCCAATCCTTGGTATGTCACTCATTTAGCTGTGTGTCTGCAGGTAATTTATTCATTTCTTTGATACTGAATTTTTTCATCTCTAAAGTAGGTTATAATACCTTCCTCTCAGGGTTATTATACAGATGAAATAAAGAATCTAAAGGACCTGTCTAGCACAATTTGTGGCATTTAGGTCTACTAGCAGACATAAAAGATACTATTCTTCATGTTTAATAGTAGGCATGAAGATACTACATAATGTTGCTGATTTAGAGTGAAAGAGATTCACTAAATCTTGGGAATTGAAGGGATTTTAAGAAGTCTCAGTCTGTGTTCTATCAGACACAGAATTCCCCAGAAACTTCCTGGCGGGTTGGCATATAATCATGCTTGAAACTCCAGTGACAAACTAAACTTCCCTTTCTGAGAAAGCTTTTTAAATCTAGCATTCCCAAAAATGTGTTTTCAGAAACCAATTCATCGATCTGGTTAATTTGGGCCTGAGGAAAAATATGCTGAAAGATCAAAGAAGTTTGAAAAGTTTTGGATTCAGTGAAGTTCCACAGGTTATTATACAACTATTTAGAGCTCATTATATTTTCTTAAGTATTGTGATTTTCCAAAATAGTACTATGCATGCAGTGTTTTCTAATACTTCACTCCAAAGCATTTTAGGAGACTAGTATTTTGAAAAACATACTGTTTAAATATTGATAAAGATTTTAGACATCTTTACATTGCAGACAACTCTGATAATTTGAAACTGCCCCTCATATCTCTCCTCTGTGGTATAACGGAGATGTTTCACATGACCTTTGACATATAGATCACATAGAATTTAGGTATTAATTGGGGCCATGGTCCGACAGAACAGAATGTGTCTGGGTGGTTTTTACAATATACTGCTTTTAGTATGCATTTCTTTCTAATCCTTGTGATACATATAGGTAGATTTCTGAAAATGTAAGAGAAGGGGCAGCTCTCTGGATATTTTTAATTAAACAGTAAAAAAGTATCTGAAGAACAAAATTAGGATTGTGGTCAGTCTCCCATAAGTGCTTTTGATGCCTCTTATCACATGGCCACCCTGCTACAGCAAAATTATGGTGATATCTTGTAGTTCAGGCTGACCATGGCAGAAAAGGCAAGGGATTTAGTGAGGCCACTGAGCAAGTTTATGTGGCAGCTCCCAGAATAGAAGGCAAAGGTGTCTGGCTCCTGTGGTCTGGGCTTGAGAACACATCACAGCTCTGAAGAGGTCATTTGATGCTGTGAGGGGAAACTGAACTGGCAACAGAATGAAAAGGTTTCAATGATACCCTTTCCTTCCTATGAAATCTTTGTGATGAGATCTTCTGATGTCGCCAAACCCACATTAGTTGTGTAATGTAATGAGCAATTGCTGCTGTCATCAAAAGCCTAGGACAGACAATAACAGATCTTCGAGCATTTTACCTGAGTAGTAATTCTTTTGCAAAAACAGGTATCATGGATGTATTGCAAAGAACTCTGGAATGGGAAGTAGGATACCAGGGACATAGCCTATGTGTGTGCCACTAGTAAGCTATAATAATAGGCAAGACATTTCCCTTTTCTGAATCAAATTTTTCGTCATGAAAGCAAGTCAGCTGAATCAAATATCTCTGTTTTATTTCAACCTCAGCAGTACTAGAATCATATGACAATTTTTTTAATGAAAGGAATTCATTTTCATTCATAAAATCAGAATTATAGGAAATAATTTTATTTTATTAAAAGTAATTTAAATCTGACTCTGAGGCACAGTTAGCCAAAGCAAAATGCACTTTCAGACATTATTGGTATTAATTTCCTCCACCTGAAAGACATAGTTACATTCAGCAGCCAAGTACCACTGAAACCTCTGGTTATCAGGTATAGGACCATACCTTTTCACACTGAGATGTTGTTGTGTCTGCTGGTCCTGTGTCAGGGTAAAGCACAGGTCCTCCTTCTGAGGATAGGCATCTAAGTCCAGACTCCTTTGCCCATGAAGCATGCAGCCATTTCTGTCTTTGCCACCTCTAAGAAAGTCTTCCCAGAGGGTCTCTGCTGTTGTGGAATCTAAATGCTTGTCTTTTCAGCAATTTAAGAGAATAACAGTCCTCAAAGACATTCTTCTTTCTCTCTGTACTCACCAGGAGTTAAACAGTCTCTGCAAAGAATTTTATATTGTTAAAAACGGAAAAGGTTTTATATTTTGTCTTTATGTAGCTTATACTATATATCAGCAAATACCCCTAAAATGAGTAAATGCTAAGTGGCTTGCTACCTGTTTAAAAAAGTAAAAAAGAAAAACATGAGACAAACGTGAGTGAACATTTTGATAAATTGCACTGGCACATTTGTTAGAGATAACTTTATGATCTATAAGAAAGTCACAATTTTAAGTTGCTCTGAAAATGACAACTGGGGAAGAAAAGAAATAAGATGGATCCTGGGGCTCAGGAAGGATCAGACAGGAAAACTGCAGTCTACCCACTGAGGGGCCAGAACGTAATGGAGAAAAAGGAAGGGGTAAATCTGCACTTTCTCCCAGGGTCCTGGTCCTGGCTCGTGAGAAATGAAGACCAAATCAAGAGAGACAAAGTGAAAGTGAGGAACACCAAGGCCCTCAGGGAAAGGCACCAGGGGAATGGGGTGGTTGAAGCTGTCTGCTGCAACCGCTGGTTGGTTAGAGACTCCAGTCCAAGTGCCTGCCATCCCCTAGAGATAGTGGTGGGATCAGCTGAACCCAGGATTGAGGGCACCCACGGCTTGGCTTCATTTTAGGGATCCCGGGCTTATACTCCTACAGTCACTGTGTGAGGGAGAGCCACAGGAGACAGCCACGGTCAAAGAGCCATGATCAGGCCAGCAGAAGGCCTTCAGCAGCGGTTAAGCTTAACAACCCAGGAGCCACCCCCACAGGCAGAGGCCAGGCTCAGTCTGAGTTGTGGTGAATTTGAAAGTCCCTGAATGAGTACTCTTGCCCTAACTTTACTGCCTGCTTGCTCGTGACTGCATCCAGCACAGCAATAAGAATGGCAACATGGCTTGACTTGGACACAGCCCTGAAACTGTAGAGCATGGAAGAAAAAAACATGTCCGAAGTCAACAATTTCTTTCTTATTTTTGTGAGTGTAAGCATTGGTTTTAGTTTTAATTTTAGTTTTTTTCTCTTCTTTCCTTACCTATTTTCTTCTTCACCAGTCCTGGGCATTGGAAAATCTTTCTTTGATTCTCTGTGTTGCTTTTTGTTGTTGTTTTTTCCTTTTCTCCCATGTTTCCCTATAATTTTTTATCTTCTATAATTTATTTTTTTCTTGCTCTTTTCTTTTATCTTCTATTTCTTGCCAGTTTTTCTCTTTGCTTTACCAAATTCTATAAACATCCTTCTACTCCCAATAAAATCCATTTACCACTTCTTGCTCCTCCCTCTCATATCACAGTTAAATTACAAAGTTTTTCTCTTGCATTCCCATAATTCCTAGCCCTATATCTTTAATAGCATAAGCATAAAGCTTTTCTTTTTTTTTTTTTCCTTTTGTGGTACTGGGAATCGAACTCAGGACCCTGCGCTTGCTAGGCAAGCGCTTATTCCAGTGAGCTATATCCCCAGCCCCAGCATAAAGCTTTTCTAATCTTTTGATAGTTAACTATACTAACTTAATGTTGAATTCTTTTCTACTATCCACAAAGATACAGCTGTCACATTTAGTACATATTCACTCTAAGTCAATACCTAGGTTGCCTTAATGTTTGTATCATAAATGTTAATTTCTTTTCTAGGATTAAGGGAGGTACATAATTGATTATTATGATATATTAATATCAAACTTGACACTACTGTACTTGATTCACTTGCTATTAACAGGGTCACATAATTGTTACCATTTCTCTTTAAGCCAACATTCAGATTGCCTTTGTTACATTAAAAATACTACAGAGTACATTTGCAGAGAATTTTGTTGGTGTCTTAACTACACTGAATCCTCCCTTCCAATATTAAATGAGGTGGTTGGATCTTGGGGCTGTGGCAAAGGATTATAGTTAGCTACACTGAAATTACATTACTGAAAGCAACCAGAGAAATCTCTAAAGGCTTTTTGCTAGTATAGAGTACAGACATCCATAAAGCTGAGTACAAAATGTCTCCCCAAACCCCAACTACCCCTGAAATCAACCAAGGGGAAGAATAGAATAGGCCACAACCTGAATTACTTGAAAGGAGGAGATTGGAAAGCAACTCAAAGAGATTCTCAGCCAGATTAGGGAAGGTATAACTAAACAGATAACGAAAGTAATAACCAAAAGGATGCAGGAGCTTTAAAAAAAACTAATAAAAGCTACATAGCTAAATACAATGATATAAAACCTGAATGACACTGTATAAAAGAACCTCAATGTCCATGAGGTTTCAATCAGAAATCCAGGATATTAAACATTATAGTGGAAATATTGGCAGCAGAACCAACTAATGTAAGAAATTTTCAGAACTTGACGACACCTTAAAATTAAGGGAAACACGAATAAATGGATCCAACAACTGCTAGATGAAGCAAAGGGGATTTATCTGAAAATAACAGGAACATGTGAAAAATCAAGACACAACATAAGTGACATAAAAATCTATTCACAGAAATAATGGCAGAAAACTCCCCAAATTAGGGAAAGAAATAAATCCGCATATAAGTGAGGTATATAGAACCCCAAGCAGCCATGACTAAAAGAGAACCTCTGTACCAGAAGTCCTTTGCAAGGATAAAATATTAGAGAAAGGTAGCAAATCACATATAAAGGTAAACTTATTGGAATTATACCAAAGCTCTCCACACAAACCTTAAAATGTCAGGAGAGCTTAGAGTGAAGTGTTTCTAGCTCTAAAAGAAAAATTTGCAGCCCTGTTTTATGTATCCTGCAAAAATTTCATTGAAAATTGATGTAGAAATAAAGTATTTCCATGACAAGGAACATCACTATCAAACCAGAATTACAAAATTCTCGGGGTTAGCATAGAAAGAGACAATGAAGCCAATAATGCCAATAAACAAAAAATAAGAGATATACCTAGTGGGGTGAGCAGCTAAGCAAAAGGGTAAAATCAAGGAAGTCAGCAACAGGAACATAATCCAATGGCAGTCACAAGTCAATACCTCTCAGTCATAACTTTCAATGTGAATGGTCTCAGTTCGCCCATCAATAGACACAGATTGGCAGAATGGATCCAAAACCAAAACCTAACAGTATGTGGTACACAACAAATACTTTCAACTCAAAAGGAAACCCATAAACTAAATATCGCAGGATCAAAAGCAATATACAGGAACTCAGAAAAAGGCAAAAGCTGCTACTCTGTTTTCAGACAAAGTGGATATCAAGCCAAGACTAATCAGAAGAGACAAGGTCACTACACATTGATTGAGGGAACAATTAAAACAGGAAGAGCTGCCAATTATAAACATTTCCTGACCAAATGCTGCTGCACTTAGCTTCATAAAACAAACCTTAATGGACATGAAAAACTCACAAAAATATAAATATAATCATAGTTGGGGAACCTCATATCCCACTATCACAAATGGATCAATGAACTAGAGAAAAAAATCAAAGAAATATCAGAGCTGAATCAAACCTTTGAACAAATCCACTTAATAGCTATCTCAAGAGTGTTCCATCCAACAATAAAGTTTATGTGCCTTTCAGCAGTACATGGGGATTTCTTTAAAATAAATCACATACTAGTCCATAAAGCATGCTTAAATAAATGCAAAAGAATCATAATTATCACATGTATTTGATCAGATAATAGTGTGATGAAACTAGAAGTCACTGGCAGAAGAAGTGACATAAAGCAAACACAGAAATTAAATAATGCTCTCTAGATGGGTCACAGATGAAATGAAAGAAGTTGGACAATTTCCACAATTAAAAAATACCATTATGGCATACTGGAACCCATGGGAGAAGTGAAGTGAGTCGTTAAAGAGAAGTTTATAGTGTTGAGTTCTCACATTAGAAAAACAGAGTGAGCTCACATAACCTAATGATGCACCTTAAGGTTCAAGGAAAACAAGAGCAGGCCAATCCCAATTTAGCATAAACAATGAAAGTATAAGGATGAGAGCAAAAATTAGTGAAACTGAGACAGCAGTGTAAAGAATAAAGTGAACAGCCGGTTCTTTGAAGGATTAAGATAGACAAACCCTTAGCCTATCTTACCACAGTAGGGAAGGAGACCCAAACCCAAGCCATTGGAAATGAAAAGGGTGAAATCGCAACTGATTCTGCCAAAATCCAGAAATTATCAGTAGCTACCTTGAGAACTTATACTCTTAATAAAATGGAAAGGTTAGAGCAAGTGGATAAATTCCTACATACATCAAAACTATCAATACTGAACCAAGAAGATATATAAATCTTAAATAATCCATTGTCAATGAAATTTGAGGACAAATAAAACTACTAAGAGAAGCCCAGATCCCAAAGAATTTACTGCCAAATTTGGTAAGAACTTTAGAGATGATCTAACTCCAGTACACTTCAAATTGTTTAAGGAAATAGAAACAGAAGCAGTATTCCCAAAGTCATTCTTGGAAGCAAGCATTATTCTGATTCTAAAACCAGAACAGGATCCAACCAAAAACGAGAATCGCACACCAATCTCTTAAATGAACATAGATGCATAAAAACCTTCATAAAATAACAGCAAAGAGAATGCATCAAATCATTGAAAAGATTACACGCCATGAACAAATGGGATTCATTCAGGGGATGTAGGGAGGGCCCAACATATGCATATCAATAAATGTAGTACATCACAAACAGGAACAAGTACAAAATAACGTGATGATTTCAACAGACACAGAAAGAGCATTTGACAAAATCCAACATCCATTCCTAAGAACCCTGAGGAACATAGGAATGGAGAGTCTTTATCTCAGTCTCGTAAAATCCATTTATAACAAGCCAATATTATAGTAAACAAAGAGAAACTGAAATCTCTTCCTCTAAAAGCAGGGACAAAGCAATGATGTCCGTTATCACTTCTGTTCAGCATAATTTCCAAATATTAGCTTGAGCAGTTAGACAAGAGAATGAAATAAAAGGAATATGGATAAGAAAGGAAGAGGATGAATTATTATTTGTGGATGGCATGATGCTTCACATAGAGGACCCCGAAAACACCAAAAGATTCCTAGAATAACCAAATTCATTAACATAGCAGGATACAAACTCAACACTCAAAAATCAATAGCATTCTTTCTGTACACCAATAACAAGATCGCTGAGAGAGAAATTAGGAAAACATCACCTTTCACAACAGCAACAAGAAAAATGAAATACTAGGAATTAATCTAACTAAAAATGTGCGAGACCTCTCTAATAAATAGTATAGCAGTCTGAAAAAGAAGGTCAAAGAGGACAGCAGAAAATGGAATGATAGCCCCTGTTCCTGGGTTTTCAGAAAGCCATGCTTTCAAAACAAGTATACAGATTTAACACAATCCCAATCAAAATCACAATATCATTCCTCACAGAACTAAAGAAGGCAATCCTGAAATTCATATGGAGCCAGAGGAGACTTAGAATAGCGAAAGCAATTCTAAGCCACAACAGCAAGTCAGGGCATCACAATTTCAGAAATCCACTTATATTATAAAACTAAAGTGATAACACAGTATTGACAAAAGTCACCGGACTTGTGGGTCAGTGGAAAAGAACAGAAGATGCAGAAAGTAGCATTTGAGAGAGGGGCCAAACCCTTTGACTGGGGAGAGAAGATAATCCTTACGATAAACGGTGCTTGGAAAACTGGCTATCTACACGCTGAAGGTTGAACCTAGACCCGTATCATTCACCACTGACTAAACTAAAATCAAAATGGATTGAAGAACTAAACATTAGAACAGAAACTATCTGTTAGAAAATAAAATAGATAAAACTCTTGAAGATATACTGTCACACAGCAAGGAAACCACTAGCAGAATGAACAGACATCCTACAGAAAGGAAAAATATTTTTACCAGCTACTCCTCAGACAAAGGACTAACACATGGAATATAAAAACTCAAAAAATTTGACACCCCAAATTTAAAGACTCAATCAAAAAATGGGCATTTGAAATACATCAAAAAATGTTCAACATTGCTGGCCATTCGAAGAATGCAAATTAAAACAACAGTGAGATTCCATTTCACTCAGGAAAGAGTGACTGTTATGAAGAAATTAACCAATAACAAATGCTGGTGAGCATGTGGGATGAAAACCTCCTCTTCATTGTTGGTGGGAGTACAAACTGATACAACCACTCTAGAAAACACTATAGAAAAGATTTGTATAAGGAGGCCTCAAAAAACTAAAACTAAAATTTCCATTTGACCCAGCTATTCCCCTTATATCGTATCTTCCCAAAAGAATTAAACATACCATACCGAAGTGGCATATGCATAACCATATCTATAGCAGTACAATTCATTATAGCTCAATCTTGGAAAATTGTATGTTTCCATCAATAGAGGAATAGCTAAAGAAAATAGAGTGATTATACATAAAGTACTACTCAGCCATAAAGAATGATAATCTTGAGTAATTTGTAGGAAAATGGATGCACCTTCAGATCGTGATGTTTAGTGCAGTAAATCATAAAAAAACTTACATATTAGATGATTTTTATATAGAAACTCAATGTATGGATAAAGTGCAAAATAAAAGACAGAAAATAGAAAACAGGAGTAAGAAGTTACTGTAATTCAGCATGACCAATGTATCTAAAAGTATAACTTGATTTCGTATAATTATTTTATGTGTTCTTTGGTCTGTTAGTCTGGTTGTTAATGTATGATACTTAACTTTATCATAGCTTATAGATAAATCTGATTCTGGCAAAATAGAAGAGAGGGTGGAGGAAAGGGAAAAAGAATTTAGATGTTATATACATGTAACAACTCTCTACAATGAATGTAATCATTATGTACTTTAAAAATACATAGTGGACCCTTGAATTACAACCAATCTCATGTATGAACAACTTGGGCTATGACCAGAATTTTAGGTTTAACTTACAACCAAAGTCTTAAGTTATGACTTGAATGCTGGCTGACCCTGCAAACCAAGACTCACAATGCCAGAAAACAGTACACAAGCATGCATAAGCATCAGTGTAAGCCCAGATGTGTGTTTGTGGTTGTGATTTTGGTCAGTTATTTTTATAATTGCTGCAATTACTGCTATCAAAATGGTCCCCAAAAAGCTAAAAAAGGAAGCAAAGTAAGAAAGGGAAGGGAAGGAAGACAATCACAACTGAAAATACAAAGGGAATTGTGGAGGAATATGAGTGCAATTCATGTGACCAATCTTGCTACTCTACAAAGCTTGTTGAAATCCACCCTCTCAACAATCTTAGAGAAAAGATTTGTATAAGGAAGCTAGTGATGATAAAGGTGTTACTCAACTAGTAAGTCATGACCAATAGTGTTAAATGAGGTAGAAAGATCATTATTAGTGTGAAAAAACAAAAGGAAGATGGCAGGTTATAGCCTGAGTGTATAATTTGTGAAAAATCTAGGGCTATAAATGCAGATCTCATGAAGGCTACTCCATCAATGAGTGATAAAGGTGAAATATTTTGTGCTGATAAATAGTGGCTTCACAATTTTAGAGAGAGAACTGCGGTTCATAGTGTAACTAGGCACAGTGAAGCAACCAGTGCTGATAAAATGACTGCTGAAAATTACATGTACCACTGTGAAAGGGTGAGAAAGAGAAATGGCTTTTGTTCTCATCAGGTTTTCAACTGTGATGAAACTGGTATTTTCTAGAACAAAAGGCCCAGGAGAACATACATTTTGTCTGTATCCTGAGACTCTGCATGAGACTGAGTTTAAAGGTTAATGACTAGTTTATCTGGTGGGTGCAGTTGTAAGGGAGTACAACATTCAGGCTGTGGCATGGATATCTGGCTACTTTTAATGAGATTTCAGTGAGAATTAAAGATTTGAAAACTTTGTAGTTTTGTTAGAAAAAAACCATGTGTTAAGTTGGGGCCAAAGAAGGTGTGTTTGCTGAAGAGATTAATGATTTTTAAAAAAGAAGCCAAAAGCTTTGTACCTGGACAATAGGAAAAATGCCTTGAAAACATCTCAGAAAACAATTAGATTTGAGGGTGTAAAAATGTAAACTTCTTTCAAATACTTTAGGAAGAGAGCCTCAAGAGCCTTTGCTTACTGAGTGTTCCATAGAGACTTCTCAGAGGCCACAGCAGCCATAGTCCAATGGGGCCCAGCCAACGTTCACACTGATGGCAGACTTGGCATCATCCATATAATGCTTACTTTTCAGGAAAGTGGAATGTGAGAATTAGAGAGTCAAAGGCCATTAAAGTGTCATATCCCTGATATTTCAAAGAAGGCATGTGAAACCAAGCAATGCATGCCAGGTTTAAAATCCCTGCAGAAAACTCTAGAGCAAATGATGTGTGAAGCTGCAGTGGAGGCCCTAGGAAGACAGAGATGCCAGGAAGGTGCAGCATCACAGGCACAGGCAGTGAGTAGAGCCAGCCCAAGTGAGAGACTCTATCTGCTGAAATCAGCTCAGCTATAGACATAGGCTACCAAAGTCCTTTGGAGTTTATATCTTATCATCATATGCCCCAGATGCTGGAGATGGAATTACAAGATTTAATTTTGCCCTGATGAGTTTTAGTCTTGGTTTGATCCTGTTCCTTTATATGACTCTGTTCCTTCCTTTTGGAATGGTAATGTTTACTCTGTGCCATTATACTTTGGGAATATGTAACTTGCTTTCTCATTTTTTATAGGAGCTTACAGCTAAGAGCATATCTGGATTCTAAGAATATCATGGACTTGGACCTTCGAGAAATGCTGGAATTGTTACAATTTTGAGAACAATTTTGAGAACTTTTAGAGAAGAACTAAATGCATTTTGTGCTGTAAAATAGAAGTCTCTAGTAAGCAAGGGTGGAAAGTTATGGTTTAAAAATGAAGTGTTCCCTAAGACTCATGTATTGATCCCCAGTACAGCAGTGCACAGAGGTAGGTCCTAGAGATGTGACTGGATCATTAAGGTGCTTGGTCCATGAACTAGTTCATTAGCTGAATGGGTTGTTAGGAAGTGGGTCCTAATTGGAGGAAGTAGGGCAATGGGGGTGTATCTTCAAAGACTACTCAAAGAGCTCTTCTCTGGTTCTTTGCCTTTTCTCTCTGCTTCCTGGCTCTCATGGTGAAAGATTTCTCTCACCATGCCCCTCAGAAGTGACATTTGTGTCTTAGAGTCAGCTGACCATAGACTAATACTTCTGAAATCAGGAACCAAAATAAACCCTTTATTTCCCTATATAGTGTGTGCCAGATGTTTTGTCTTCACAACAGATTTGCATATATCAAGACCATATCAAATCTGATAAAACCAAATATCTGTATAATGACACATTTGAGCTTACTTATAATGAAAGCCAAAGCACTTACCCAGCTAACACCTTATGTCCCATCTAACCAAAAATAAGTAAATAAATAAATAAAAATTAAAAAGAAAAAAAAATTCCTTTCCTAACACTTGCATGAAATAAGAAGTGTTGACTGGTAATTAGAAGAGGTGCCTTTTATACTACAAGTTGAGACATCAATTTAGTGACACAGGAGCATGACACACCTGTGAAGAGAAGCAGAAAATTCCTAAAATAGACGCCAGTTTGAAGGAAATCTAAGCAATCCCTGCAAAAGAATTCAAAATATTGCTCTTAAGTAAACTTAGTGAGATGCAAGAGAATACAGATAGCCAGTACTGAGAAAATTAGTTTAAGAGAGGAATAAAAATTCACCGTTGCGATAAATAAAGGATTGGTCATAAATCCTGGGGGTAAAACCTTCAATCAGTGAAATAACCATACAGTGGAACGCCTCTACCACAGACCAAAACAAGCAAAAGAAAGGACTTCTGAACTTCAGGACAGGTTTTTGGAATTAACATAGTTGGAAAAAATAAAAAAGGAAAGCAGATGTTTCAGCACATACGTGTAGCCCAGCACTCCGGGAAGCTGGGGAGGAGAAGCATAAGTTCAAGCACAGCTTGGGCCACTTAGTGAGTGAGTGAGACCCTGTCTTGAAGAAAAGAAAAAAAACACCTGGGGATATAACTCGGTTTGCCCTGTTTTACTTAGTACAATAAAAATGTTTAAAAAGTAAAGCAATGAAATTTAAACGTAATAATAAAACAATAAAGCCTATAAAACATATTAGAAACAATTAAGTGAAAAAAAAATTTGTACCATGGTAATTCCAGCAGGTATGGAAAAGCAGAGAGGCACTGAAAATCCATTTAATGAAGTAATAACTGAAAACATTTCAAGTTTTCAAATTGATATTGACATCTAGATACATGAAGCTCAAATAAACCCAGTTAGATTCAAACAAAAGGAATATCACTAAGGCATATTATGCTAAAATTGTCAAAAGACAGATAATTCTACAAACAGCAGAGTATCAAGTCACATATGAGGAAATGTCCATTGGATTCACAGAATATTTCCTAGTAGAAATCTTAATAAACCGGAAGAGAAGAGAATGAGATGCCATATTCAGAGTTCTGAAATAGAAAACCTGTCAGCCATTTATACTCTGCCCTGCTAAACTACCCTTCAGAAATGAAGAAATAAAGCTTTTCCCAGGTAAGCATACCCTATGGGAATATCTCACCACTAGTCTGGACCTAGAAGAAATACTTAAGGGCGTCCCAAATATGCTGATCGTATTTTTTTTTTCAGAAAGAGAGAGGAGAGTAGTCTGTCCCAACAAGTGTTTCTCTGGGACCTTGATGCTCCATCAGCAGGTATTACCTGAGCTGATGGCAATGGTCTTGGGACAGGAGCCACCCTCAGCCACAGGACACCCATAGCAGCATGGGCCTTTGTCTGACCTCAGTGTTTCCCTGGTAGTAGTGGGAGAGGGCTAAGTGTGATGAACTTGACGGTGGTGACCACAGCCATCACACAGGGCCAGGATGATTGCTCAGAGCCAGGTATAATTCTTCAGGGCTTGAGACATCAATAACTGTTGATGGAGCATCAAGGTCCCAGAGAAACACTTGTTGGGAGAGACTACTCTCCTGTCTCTTTCTGAAAAAAAGTACTGTGAGCATATTTGGGACAAATCTGGCTGTGGACTGGGCTCTAGTACTGAAATGATGACAACCGAACTCCAGCAGGTTCCTACTGAATCTGTATCTGAGTGCTATCCAGTGCTAAAAGAGTGGAGTGACCACAGTTCCAGAAGAAAAATGAGCAGCTTGCTCAGAATTTTGAGGAAGACAAGCAAAATGAAGCCAGATTAGGAAAAGTGAAATAAACATCTAATCCTTCCATGTCTACACATTACACATCAATCCAGTTGAATGAAGAGTTTTTAATCACAGTTCAGGTAATACCTAAAATAAGATGTCAGGACCTGAGCAAGAATAAACAGTACAGAACTCCTCTCAGAAGAAATTTCCTTCTAGCAGCTGCTTTAAATAAACTATGAATTTGAAGAAAATAGAAATGTTTCAGTACTGTAAGGGAGAAGCTTAAACAGCTGAAAGCAATTTAAAAATCAAATTTTGTGAGGTAAGAAATACAGTGAAATAAAAAATGTACTATATGACATGGTAGCAGGATAGGTGGACAGAAAGAGGAATTAATATGCTAAACATAAATTAGTTGTCATGGTTTATATCTAGATGTTTCCCAAAGCCTCATGTGGCCATAGGGCTTTGGACAGGTGGTTGGAATATAGCGGCAGTATAGCTGGCTTGCTGTTGGGAGGCTGGGTCAGGTCTGAGGAGAGACTGTGTCTGGTCGAAAGAGACAGGTCACTGGAGGTATGGCCTGGAAGAAATTATTTCACTCCCTCGCTCCTCCTTCTGCTCTCTGCATTCTCTCCGGCATGTCTTCAACAGCTGTCCTCTGCCACGCCCCTCCGCCATGTTGTCCTATCTTAGAACCAGTCAAATATGTAAAACATGACTGTAAAATGCGCCCAAATAAACCTCTTCCTCTTTATGTTTTGGGTATTGGGTATTTTGTTCCAGCAATGAACACAGAGACTAAGACACTCGTTGAAAATACACAGAGGAGATAAAGAAGAATGAAGAGCAACAAAGAAAGTTTACAGGGAGTATTGAGGGAGTGCTAATACCACAAATGTTTGCGTTTCTGAGGCTTCCAAAGGACAGTAGGTTGTCAAGTGGTAAAGGTATTATTCAAAGAAATAATAACAAGAATATTCCCAAACTTAGGGAAGGATATATGTATATATGTCAGATGGACAAATTTAACTCAGTGAATTACACCACAAGAGATTTTGTAATCAAGCTATTCAACAGCAAAGATAAAAAATGCTGACAGCAGACTTCTCAGTTGACAACTTATAGAACAGGAGAAAATGACAGGAGATGTTCACAGTATGGAAGGAAAAGAAAAGCTTTCCACTTAGAATACTGTCTCCAGAAAAGTTAGCCTTTAGAAATAAAGGCATGATAAGGACATTTGCAGGAAACAAAAGCTGAGGGACTGTATCTCTACGGTATCTGCTCTACAGCAAATGCTAAAAAAACCTTCTTCTATAGTAGAGAAAGGTGTTAATGAGTAAGAAAAAACATAAGAAGGTGTAAAATTCACTGATAAAACTAATTATACAATAACTTCACAAAATTCAATAGCATTCCTGTATACAAATAGTAAACTCACTGATAGAGAAATTAGGAAAACAACGTCCTTCAAAATAGCATCCAAAAACTGTCGTACTTAGCATTCAAAGGAAGTAAAAGATCTATACACTGAGGAAATTGAAGAGGATATCATAAAATGGAAATATATTCCTTGCTTATCTATAGGAAGACCCAACATAGTGAAAATGAGCATACTCCCAAAACTGTTACACAGATTTGAAGCAATCCCAATCAAAATACCATTAGCATACCTCAACAATCTAGAGAAAATATTCCTAAAATTCATCTGGAACCAGAAGAGACCTAGAAGAGCAAAAGAAATTGTGGGCAACAAAGGCAAGGCAGGAGGCATCACAAGCCCTGACTTGAAATTATATTACAAAGCTATCTTGATAAAATCAGCATGGTACTAGCAAAAACAACAGATTTGAGGATCAGTGGAACAGATTAGAAACAATGACAAACACATTCACCCATCTTATCTTTGACAAAGGGGCCAAACATGTTCACTGGAAGAAAGGTAGCCTCTTTAATAATTGGTGCTGGAAAAACTGGTTGTCCACATGCTGTAGACTAAAACTAGACCCACGTCTACCACCATGCATTAAACTAAATTCAAAATAGATCAAAGATGTAAATATTAAAGCAAAAACACTCAATCTACTGGGTGAGAAAGTAGGTACAAATCTTGAAGGCAGGGGTAGGCAGAGAGTTCATAAACAAAAACCAAACTGCATGGGAAATACTTCAAAGAATCAACAACTAGGATCAAATCTTATTAAAAAGCTTTGCATATCTAAAGAAATCAACAACAGAGTGAAAAGAAAACACACAGAGTAGGAAAAATTTTTAGCCAGCTGTCCCTCATACAAAGGACTTTTATCTAGAACATATAAAGAATTTTTAAAAATCAGACACCCAAATTCAAAGAACTAATTCAAAAATGGGTATGTGAGGTGAGTACACACTTCTCAGATGAAGAGATACAAATGGCAAATAAATAAGTGAAAAAATGTTCAACATCACTGGTCATTTGAGAGATGCAAATTAAAACAACCCTGAAGTTCTATCTCACTCCAGGAAGAATGACTTATCATCAAGAAATCAACCAATAACAAAGGAAAAAGGAACCCTTCTCCACTGTTCGTGAGAATGTAGACTGGTACATCCACTGTGGAAACCAGTATAGAGATTCCTCACAAAACTAAGATTAGGGGTCCCATTTGACCCAGCAATTCCCCTTCTGGGTATTTTTCCAGAAGAGTTGAAAACATCATATCAAAGTGATATATGTGCACCCATGTTTATAGAAGCACATTTTGTAATAGCTAAATCTTGGAATAAATCAACTAAGGAATGAATAAAAAGATACGGTCTTTTTATACAATGGAGTACTACTCAGTCATAAAGAAGGTGAACTTGAGACATTTATAGGTAAGCGGATGTAACTTTAGACATACTCAAAGTGAAATAAATTGGACTGACATGTACAAGCATCATAATATATCCTTGGTGTGAGAAACTGAAAGAGTAAATATGGACCAAAATATACAATATATATTATGAAATGGGAAGAAACCGTTGAGAAGGAAAGAGGAACTTGTGTGAGGGGATGGTGCAAGGAAGGAATGGAAAAGAAAAAATACAAATTAGTTATACTACTATTTTCTCTTAGTTCTTTGAAAAGAAAGGTTGCTTATAATATTGTTTGGAGACTTTTTTATGCCCATATATTTTACTCTGAATAACTACTTTGAAAATAGCAATATATAACGTATTAACTATTGTTCTTCTCCTATTGTTTTGCTTCATTTCTCATACTGTTTCTCCTAATTTTTTTCATAAAATCTAACAAAACATACTCAAACTGGAAAAGGGTTCAAATTGTCACTTTGTAGATGACAGTTCAGTGAGAGTAGCACTGGGGATCATCCCACATACTTCTGCATGGTAGGCAAGCAGTGTTGCACTACACTATATTCTGAGAAATTTTATTCTTATTTATTTATTTAGTTTTTAAGTTATTTTAAAAATAAAAGAACAAAAACATATTAACAAATAGACATCCATTTACAAAATAGTATAAGAACAATACAAGCAATACTGAATTATGGACAAAGTGATAGGAAATTAACAATGGTTGTTGAATTATATATTGATATTCTTAAAGTGGTTTCTTAGGAAAACAGAGATAGACATGCATGATTGATCAAATAATTAATCAGCAACTGTCCCTTTCAGTAAAGCAATAGAAGTCAGTAGCACAACTATGTTAGCTATCCTGTGTATACATATGTACATAATTTCCCCTTCTTTCTTTTCTCTTTTCTCTCATCCCAGTTGCTCTTTACTTTTGAGCAGTTTCCTTTCATTTCACAATGTCTATCATACCTCTTAATTTTTATTCACTCTTTGAGGTTCTTACACTAGTGAGACAATATGTTATTTACACATGCAGGTCTGATTTACTCACTTATGAGTACGGTCTCTAGTTGGGACCATTTACCTGTGAAAGCCCCCAGTTTATCTTTATAGCTGAGTAATATTCCATTATATAAAAATATCAGTTTTTAATCCATTCTTCAATGGATGGACATTTGGGTTGTTTCCACAATTTAGATATTACAAATTGCACTGTTATAAACATGGATGAACATATATTGATGTCCTATGATGTTTTCAGATCTTTGGGAAAATACCCAGAAGGGGAATAGCTGGGTTGAATGGGACCTCTGGAACTAGTTTGCTGAGAAATCTCCAAACTGATTCCCACAGTGGTTTCACCAGTCTGCATTCCCACCAGCAGTGGAGAAGAGTTCCTATTTCTTCACAGCCTTCCAAGCATTTTTATTCGTTGATTGCTTAATGGTAGCCATTCTTACTGGGATGAGATGAAATCTCAGTGTTGCTTTAATTTGCATTTCTCGAATGACTAGAGATGTTGAACATTTTCTCATGTATTTACCATTTGTATTTCTATATCTGAGAAGTGTGTGTTAATCTCAGCTGCCCACTTTTGGATTGAGTTTTGGAATTGCAGGGGTTGCTAGTGTTTTAAAATTCTTTATATGTTCTAGATAGATCTTTGTCCGAGGGGCAGTGAGCTAAAACTTTTTCCCAATTTGTGGGTTTTCTTTTTACTCTGCTGGTGATTTATTTAGATGCGCAGAAACTTTTCAGTAGGATGAGATCCCAGTTGTTGATTCTTTGAAGTACTTCACGGGCAGTTTGTTTTTTGTTCACGAACTCTTTGCCTACCCCTATGTCTTCAAGGTTTTTATCTACTTTCTCTTCCAATAGATTTAGTATTTCTGTATTAATATTGAGATCTGTGATCCATTTTGACTTGAGTTTCATGCATGGTGATAGACTTGAGTCTATTTTCAGTCTTTGGCAGGTGGCAAATCAATTTTTCCAGCACCATTTATTAAAGAGGTTATCTTTCTTCCAGTGAGTTCGTTTGGCCCCTTTATCAAAGATTAGGTGGCTGAATGTGTTTGTGGTTGTGTCTGTGTCTTCCAGTCTGTTCCATTGATCTTAGTGTTTCTGTTTTAATATTGACATCTGGGATCCATTTTGACTTGAATTTGGTGCATGGTGATAGACTCGGGTCTATTTTCAGTCTTTGGCATGTGTTGAGCCAATTTTTCCAGCACCATTTATTAAAGAGGCTATCTTTCTTCCAGTGAACTTGTTTGGCCGCTTTGTCAAAGATTCGATGGGTTAAGTGTGTTTGTGGTTGTGGCTGTTTCTTCCAGTCTGTTCCATTGATCCTCAGGTCTGTATTTTAGCCAGTACCATGTTGGTTTTATTACAGTAGGTTTGTAGTGTAATTTCAGGTCAGGGATTATGATTCTACCTGACTTGTCTTTGTTGCCCAGGATTTCTCTTGCAAGGGAAAATATTAAGTCTTATAGTTCCATATGCAGCATCTGAGGAAATCTGTGGCACGATGTGAATTCCAAAGGCCTTGAGAGTCTCCATCCCTATAGCACTGCTAATGGTTGTAGTTCCCATGACTTCCGTATTGGGTTGGTTCTCCTCCCTTCAAATTTTTCTCAAATGATCCACATTCATCACTTCTCCAAATTTCTAGGGTCTCCACTGCACCTTCAGGTTCATGCTCAGAGCTCCATACACCGCCCTCTTAGGGGCACATTGCTGGGCCTGCCAGGCCTTCTTTTGAAATCTGAGTGGAAAGCTCTCTGTTCCAACATCCAGCTAAAACCAGTACCACACGGATGATGCCAAGGTTTGCTACCAGCTGGAGCAGCAGCCTCATTTCCCTCTTCCTTGGTTGTAGGGGTCATTTGCCTGGTTGGGTGAGCACTTTGAACATAATACCAAAGAGAAAATTCTCTAGACTGCTTAAATTTTGGAACATGGTGCTCTGTGACTTTTTCTCAAAGCAAAGTTTTTCTCCCTTGCAACTCTGAGGCTACAAAGGCTGAAGTCCTACTGGATGTAATATCCTCAGGCCATCTTTTCAGTTGTCTTTTTTGAAATAATTGGCTTTTTCTTCCTAGTCTTTTAAGGGACCAATTTCTCTTCTGTTTCACATTTTCAGGTTGCAACTTTACTGGGGCTTCTTTTCTCGCCAAACTCAAAACAACTTAACTAATTCTGCTGGGCTCTATGCTCTTGAGTCTCAGCATAAATCAGCCAACATTTACTAAACACATTAGCCATGCCACTAGTCCAACTAAAGATTGTCTTGAAATTTATTCTGCAAGATTAGTCTGCCAGTTTAATCTCAGTCTTAGGCAAAGTCTCTGGAAATGAGAAAAATGAAGACAAACTTTCTGCCACACCATAACAGAAATTATGGATCCAACAACCAACACAGCAGAAACCTCCTGAACCTGGTCTTTATTGCCATCACTTCTACCAGCATTCCAGTCTCCTGAGCTCTGAGCAGAATCTCCCATCAAGTGCGCCTAGGTGTTCCAGCTTGACTTTTTCAGATGACACATCCAAATCTTTCCTAGCTCTTTCTTTTCCCACATCCATTTCCAAAGGCTCCCAAACCACGCGTGGTTAGGTATAGTCACAGCAACAACCCCACTCTCAGTACCAAATTCTGTCTTGGTCAATTTTCTCATTGCTGAGGCAAAATACCCAACATCTACAAGTTAAGGGAGGAAATATTTATTTAGCTCAAGTTTATAGAGGTTTCAGTTAACCATTAGCTGGCTGCAAGGCAGGGTGGATGGCTGACAGGCATCTGAGAAGAAAAACAGCCCAAGGCAAGCAGAAGGCAGCAAAGTAAGCAAGGGACCTTCACAGCTTTTTTCTGTCCCTATCATATTTTATGTAGGCTACTGAGATTAGCATGGGTGATATACCAATCAGTGCACTGACTTAGTAAACATCTAGCCTTAATATTAGCACCCTTAATTCTAGCATTGTGCCATGAATCAGTCACACAGTGCAGATTCAGCCACCTCTGAAAAAGGCCCACCTGTGATCTGATGAAGCTTTTGGAGAACTTTTAAACACAAGCCATAGCAAATAGCCTACAAGGTATATGCATAAAAGCTTAACCTTACTGATCATCAGGGAAATGCTGAGGAAAACCACAACAAAATATCACTTTATCCCAATTATATTGGTTATATTGAAAAGACTAATGTTAAGTGTTAGTGAGGTTGCAGAGAAAGCAAATGTTATACAGGGTTTGTGGGGCTATAAATTAGTACAGCTGTTATACAAACTATGAATTTTCCTAAAAAACAAAAAATAAACTTATGTGATCCAGCAATTCACTGTTGGGATTTGAATATCTAAAGGATATGAAATGAGCATGTCCAAGAGAATCTGCCCTTGCATGTTCATTACATTAGTCAGAATAGACATAAAATGGAAACCATCTAAATGTACATCATTGTATAGATAGGTAAAGAAAATCTGGTGTATCTATATACAGTGGAATAATATTCACCCACAAAAGTAAATGAAATCCTGGTACATGCAGCAGCATTGATGGAACTGAAGATCATTGTGTTAAAAGAAGCTAGGAACAGAAAAACAAATAGCACATCCTACGTGGACTCTGATAAAGCTGATCACATAAAAGCTGAGAACAAACTAGTGGTGAACGGAGGCTAGAGAAAGCAAAGAACAGGGAGAAGTTGATTAATGGGTATTAAATTACAGTTAGAAATGAGTAAGAAGTTCAGGTGTGCTATTGCATAGTAGTGTGACTGTAGGTAATAAAAATGTAGCATATGCTTCAAAATACTAGGAAGCATGATTATGAAATTTTTTCCTTAAACAAATGAGGAATGTTTAAGAAGATAAATTTGCTTAACCTGATTCAAATATTAGTAGTGTGTATATGTATGAATACATTGCATTATACCCCACTAATATATATTTTATGTTTTCCTGTATCACTCAAAAATAAATTAAAAATAAAGCATCAACAGAATGAAGGTTAAAATTCATTTTACAGGTGCAGAAAAATCCTTCAATGAGATTCAAAATCATTTTGTGATTAAAAATTATCAACAGATTGGCATAGGAAAACATACTTAAAAACACTAAAAGGCATATATGAACTCCCCCAGCTGATATAATAGTGGGAAAAAGGTGAAAGTGTTTCCTCTAAAATGAGGAGCAAGGAAAGAGTATCTACTTTCACCACTCTTATTTAATATAGCATAGAGTATCTTAGCAAAAAAAAAAAAAATACAGTGCATCCAAATTGGAAAATTAAATCATCTGTGTTTGCAAATAATATAGTTTTGTGTATAGAGAAATCCTAAATACTCAATCAAAAAGCTTTTACTGATAAGTGAATTCAGTAATATTGTAAGATAAGAAATCAACATACAGAACAGTAGCTTTTTATACTGTGATAATGAACTTACTGAAAAAGAAAGTAAGAAAGCAACGCTATAACTACACAAATAAAACATTTAGGGCTAAATTCAACCAAGAAAGTGAAGTAGCTCTACAAGTGTAAAACACAGACAAAATGAAAATATAGCACAGGAAAAAAGAAAGAAATTCCAGGTACGTGAAACCGAATAATCAATATTGTTAAAATCACCATACTATGCAAAGTGATCTATAGCTTCAGTGCAGTTTTTATCAAAATAACAATGGCTGTCTTCATAGAAATGGGAAAAACAACCCTAAAATTCATATGGAGCCACAATGGAGCCATAATAGCTGAGGCAATCCTGAAGGGAAAAAGCAAAACTGGAGGCTTTACAATATCTGACTTCAAAACGTATTGGTGGCGTAACTGTACTGTTGGTGTCTGATGGTTTGTTGAGGGGAACAGTTAATGACTAAAATTTGTTTTTAATATTTTGACCAATTTTGTATGCTTGTGTTTGACAATCTGAGCAATTTATGCAATGACAACAATTTACAGTATAACATCCAATGGTGAATTCCTACAATTCTGCCTAGTACCACTGTGTATTATCTGTAATGTTCTTTTAAATTATTATTTTCTTACTCTTTTTAATGATTTGATCAATCTCCAATTCTTAACCTGGTAATCTCATCAACTTCATTGAAGATAACAGTATGTAATATAAGAACCACTGTTAATCCCTATCATTTGGTTTGAAACCTGTATCCTTTTTTAATGTCCTTGCTTTGTGTTGTTTGCATTTTGCTATTGTTCTTTTTTTGTAATATTTTCTTTAAAATAAAAAAAACATACTACAAGGTTACAGTAACCAAAACAGAATGATATTGTCATTAAAAACAGATACACCATTCAGCCTCCAGTGTGTAGACACTCTTTGCACACTTCCTTGTCCAACTCTGTGGCTGACCATCGTAACCCAATCTTGCAATTTTGTATACATTTGTATATCTTCTGTTATACCTATTTCTCTAGTAAAACCTTAAATGATATAGATTTGGTACCAGGAATGGGATCATTGCTCTGACGCTGCCTGATCGTGTGGCTTAAGAGCTTTTGGAATTAATCTGGAAAGGTTTTGAGAGACTGGCCTAGGAGTTAGCACCCGTATGCTCTAAACTATGTGGGAGGCTCTGCTCAGAGCCTGGAAAATAAGAATACTGATGGAAATGCTGCCAGTTAATGTGAAGCTCAAGTGGTTTCTATTGAGAAGTACTGTATTGGCTGCTAGATACCAGGTGGTATACGTTGTGCTTTGGCAGAGAGTTGAACTGCATTTTTCTTGTTTAGAGATAATGTCTGGATGGCAGAAAAATTTGAATGCAGTCCACTGTTGGAATGGTGGTATGGTTACTGTTGAGAGCTTTTGATTGCATCTGTGTTTGAATTAAAGAGTGAAGAACCAGCAAGTTGATCTGAAGCATTTGGTCAGAAGTAATGCTCCAGTGGAGCTGTGGGTTCAAGGATGACGCAGAAGAAAGCGTAGTTGTTGAGAAGAAACAGGACAATGGAACAATGAACTGAAGACTTTAACCTGAAGGGAAGAGTGTATTTGAAATAACTAAGATCTTTTGGGGTGTTTTTTAATGTTGCCGTGCATGCCCTGCTAAATGCTAATGAGAAGCAAGGATTGTGATTGTAATAGCTCTTTTAATATAATTTTAATGTAGTTTTTAGATATATATTTTTGATCAGGTTAATTAGTCAAAGTATTGTTTTGACCTTGAATTTTGATGGCCCTTTCCATATTTTGCTTTGGGTGTGGAAATGAGTGCAAAAATTGTATATATGTAATTCTTATATCAATGTAAATTAAATAGACCAAGACATGTTAACTTTTCAGAAATCTGCCACCGGAGACTATGGTTTAAGGAAATGTATCTGATTATTAAATTGATCATGGGTGGACTTTGGTAGATTAATATATGGTCAATTCGTAACACTCGGCTGAACTGAATAAGGGTGTTGTTAAGTGTGGAAGGCCTACCTGAGTACTGTTGCCAACAGCATAAAAAGAGAACTAGAGGGGAAGATGTTGTGCTTTTGATTCTCCTGGAGAAGGTTATTGTGCTGGCTTTCCTGATATGACCTGAGCTGTTATCATCAGAGGAGCTTGGAACCTTGCTGTTGCTGAGGATGGCTGCAATTCTTCTGTGGGGAGCTCTCATCCTTACCTTGAGCATCACTTCCTGGGTCCAGAGCAGATCTCTCAGCCTGTGGCACAGGTCCTTCATCCAGCTGGCGAGGACTTTCTAGCTTCCGCCACTGACCTTTGGGCTTTCCCAGTACAGATCCTTGATACAGACTTGCATCAGACATTGTTGTGGGCTCTAGGCCTCCAGCTGGATTCATGGAGCACACTGTTATGGGGATCAGTCCTCAGCTGAGCTCATGCAAGACACTGCCATAGGATCCAGGCCCTCACTTGGATCCTTTGGGTCTCTAGTGTATGGCTAGCTCTCCTACGCTCTTTTCATTTGACTCTTTGCATGAATATTATAAAGGAATCCTATAAATTATGCATCCTGTATTATATCTTTCCCCTTGCAAACTTTGACCACAGGGGTGGAACTGGAGATCATAATGTGAAGTGTGAAATAAGTCAGACACAGATAAATATCATGTACTCTTACTTAGAAGCTAAAAAGTCAATCTCATAGCACTATGGAGTAGAACAGTGGTCACAGATACTGGGAATGGCAGGAGGAAAGGAGAATAGAAGGAAGTCAAATAACAG
Source organism: Dinomys branickii (assembly GCA_004027595.1). Taxonomy (NCBI): domain Eukaryota; kingdom Metazoa; phylum Chordata; class Mammalia; order Rodentia; family Dinomyidae; genus Dinomys; species Dinomys branickii. The sequence goes on from PVLD010014144.1 coordinate 26,821, forward strand.
GTACTAACACAAAGAGGAGTTCTAGTTTTCTGTAGCACAATAGGGTAACTTGATTAAAACCATGTGTACCATGAACTGACAAGAAAAGAACAGTGCAGAATTGCCAGCACACAAAAATAATATTTTAAAAGACAGCAATCCTTCTTATCGTGATTAGATTTTACACATTGCGTGCATGCATCAAATTACCATAATGTAATCCTTAACAGTGTACAAATACTATGGTCTCAAAAAATAAAAATAAAAGCTCAAGAAGAAGCTGTCTCTTTTCACTTAGATTTAGTGAGTATGATCCCATATTTCTTATGTTTTAACCTATTTTGAGGTAGTATTTATGTTTCTCGAGGCTGCAAATATTTCATTTAACACAATTCTCCACCCATAACTTTGAAATTTCTTTTCAGTGACAAATCATTGATATTTCTTTATTGGTGAACTGTTCATGACCTTAGGAAAGACAGTTTAAGGCCATTATAATTTTTATTTCCTGTAATTTCAGATGAAGTAATATACTTGTGAGAAGCTTTCCCCATAGTTCTTTTGCTTATTCTTAAAGCTGCCACTTCAATTCATAAATTAGCTTTACTGGCCACTGTGTCCTCTCTTGCATTGGTCACCCACTTTTAGATGGTAGAGTGTGTGGCTTTTCTTACTTTTACCTGACCCCAAATTGCTTTTTTTTCTATCAATAAAACTTTATGACCATTAAAAAATTTACTTTACCATTAACCATTTGTTATTTTTACTGTAATAACTGTGGAAGATTGCATATTAGCATTTCTCTAACAAATTAACAAAATGACGGATCAGTTAAAATTTATTATGTAAAATTATCTACCTGACAGGTAGTCTTTTTATGTGTGTGTCTTAGAACATCATACCTATTGTACTTTGTATTATAGTGACTTCTTTCCTTACCATCTATAAATTCAAAAGTTTCTCAAAGCCAAAGTCTGTATATGCTGAATTTTATTCCAGGTCCATAGGTCCTTCATGAATTGGGTAAGTTAGAACTTTGACCTATTTATGGGAGATGTGCAAAGCAGATTTTTCTTTATTAGGTACTGGATAGTGATGGGCAAGTATTGGAATCTTGTATACAATACTTTCCTAAATCATCCAAAAAGTTTACGGATTAGATATTCTTACTTCCAGTTTATAGTTGAGGAACACCACACTGACGACAAATACCACTCAATTTATTCAATTAGCAAGTATTTCTTAAGCACAATTCACCTGCCAGATACTGTGATGGTTGCTACACACACATGGTGAGCAAGTTATAGCTCCTGTCTGTGAGAACTTTATAGTTAAGGTCACCAAAAAGAAAGTCAAGGTAATTATTGTAGAGTGAGATCTGAGAGGGAAGAACAAGGAGGTACAAATGCTAGGGAAAAGGAAAATTGATTAAAATGCTGTGATTAGGGATAGTTTCCCTAAGGAAGTGACATATGATTTCAATGTTAAAGTAAGCAGTAGTTAGGCAAAGGGGAGAAAGATGAGGCTTGACTTCAAAGGTGAAGCATGCCTTGCACTGGTCTCTGAGCCATCAAATGAGCTATATTCTAGGTACAGTTACATTCTAGCTGTATACAGCTATATTCTCAGTACATCCAAGGAGTTTAGAGGAAAGTGGTGAGAGATGAGCCTGGAAAGGGATGTGTAAGTTAGAGTTAGAGTGCTAAGAGGTACAAAGTTTGTTGTCTAAGTACTGGGGACCAAGTTGGGGCAAAAGAGTGAATTATTTCTATCTTGGGAAGTTGAGAGACTACTGTAGACCTGAGTGTGACAGACTTTTATTTGTAATGCACCAGATGGTAAATATTTTCAGCTTAATCAGCTATATGGTTGATGTTTTAAATACTCTGTCTAGTTGCTGTTACTGTGGCACAAAACAGCCGTACACTGTATGTGAATGAATGGTAAGGGCTATATAAAAATTCCATTTCCAAGAATAGGCAGGAGCTGGATTTTGCCTGAAGATTTGGGAACAAGTGGGAATAAGAAGGGAAATCGTGATCCATGGTAACCCAGTCAAACAATGGTGGTGATCTCAAAAAATATAAAGATAATTCAGAAAAAGTTGGAAGATTTAAAATATAGTAAAGTGCCACTATATGCTTATGCAGACAGGGCCTGTATATGACTATGGTGTAGAGATCGACTTGATCTGTGAGGAGAATGAGTAGAAATGGCTCTGAGGGCTGGCATGAGCATTGGTATCAATAGTTATGTTCCCACTGTGGACCAGATAATTAAAAGCAGGCTGGATAGGTGTGCCGGTACGTGTCTGTAATCCCAGAACTCAGGAGACTGAGGTAGGGACCACTGTGAATGCAAAGCCAGCCTGCGCTTCATAGGGAGTTCTCGTGCCACCTGAATTACATAGTTGGACCTTAAAAAAAAACCCCAAATGAAACAAAATAAAAACAAAAAAAAATCAAAATAAAACAACCAGCTAAAAAATCCCCAGCAGTCTGGGCGAGTACAGTAAGGAGGAAAAGGTTACCTTAAATGCATCAAGGATAAAAATATGTGTCCGAATCCAGAGAGAGATGTTTGATGGTAGTTGGAAGTTAGATACTCAGGAAAGCATTCCAGGACAGCAAACAAATTTTGTTAGTCATTAGTATGTCTGAAATATAAATGACTTTAGGGATGTGCAACAGGTCTCTCAAGAAGAGTGAGACAAAGAGAAGAGGGGCAGAAGTAAAGCTTCAGGGGCCCTTAGTACTCAGGTCCTTTCCATGCAGGAAGCAGAAGAGGATCATCACAGTGCACCAGGGAGCTGTAAAACCCACAAGTAGTAACATCATGGATCAGACAAAGAAATACAAAAGAACAGACTGAAGAAAAAACAAAGTCATCTCATTTAGTATTGGGACCATTTTTGGTCTGGACTTGGCTGGACCCTCAGAGGAGTGACAGGAGGTAAGCCTGTTTGTAGTCCGTCGAGGGGACTGCCCAGGTGAATGTTGACCTCTCTTCTGAACAATATGATTGTGAAGTGGAGAAAATGAATGTGGATACAGGTGATATTTTTAATAAAGAAGGGAGAACTTGTAAAATCTTCTGATCTTTAGGGAATGACACTAGTTCTAAAGGCACCACAGACATAGTGGTATCTACCGGGATCTTGGTCCTTTTTCCAATTTTTCTTACACAGCATTTATGCAGCAATAACGTACACTTGTCCAAAAAGGTACCATGTCTCCATGACTTCCATATAGCCCTACATGCTATGAAGACAGCAGACTAGACAGGGAAATATTTGTAGATGTGATTTCTCAAATGCAAGCAAACAGCTGGTCTCAAATGTGTGTGAGGTGGCTAGCAGGGAAAACAGAACAAACACAACAAAATAACATAACACAACTACCCACAAACAAAGATAAACAATAAGAAATTAAAACCAGAAATAAATGAGAACATTTCATCCCTACAAGAAGAGGAACATCCCTACTGAAAATATTGGAAAGTCTCAGGGTCAGATGGTAATAACTTGAGTACCTTGTTTTCTTAGCTTATTTACATGTTCTGAAAATCTTCTAATCTTAGACTAGAGAATGTGAAAAGAATTGAAAATTTTACTTACTCAAAATTTCTCATTATCACTGTGATATTTATGGTCAATCCTTTCCTTCTGTCTCTACAAAGTAGCTATTTATCAGCAAAATTGGAAAAGCTCAGTGTATATTTCCAGGTCAGTGATAAATCCACACTGATCAGGTGATGAGTGTATACTAAGAGCAGGCACCTTAGCTGACCTATGGATAAAAAATATAGGAAATCATTCTTGCTTTATTTTCCTAGAGCACGTTAATTTGCCTGATTCTGTATTACAAGATCCACTTTCTCATTATCCAAAGAAAAGGATTTTTTACTTATAAACAGCTTGAGGCCTTTCTAATGCCTATCACCAGAAGATAAACATCAGACGAAGTAAAAGCAGGTTGGAATTGGAATAGATAATATAATTTACTTTGTAGGGGTAGAGAAAGTCTATAAATGACATAACATTTCACTAAGTATTTATCAGCTGGCATAGACTTGGTTATTTTGGACTGCCCAATTATGCACTGCATTAATATTTTATGCAGAGCACACTACATTTCATAGTGTTGCTAAAATTAAATCTGACTACTACAAACACTGTCAGCAAACAAAGTCATGTAAAATGTGCCTCTAGCACCACTCACTGGGCTCTCCACTCCCTTCTGGTAATCATTTCCAGTTTTAAGCAAAAGGAAGCCATACTTCTCCCAACAGTAATTTGATCATTTAATGTTTCGGACATGAGAGTTTGACCTTCCCTCAAACCGGAGGTGGAATTCCCTTTCCTTTGGGATTCATCACTTGAGAGGTGCTCTTAAGGGACTACGGGGAGATGCGGAGCTGTGGGCACGGCAAGTCCCAGTCTCCTCCTCTGGATCTGATACATGGGGTTGGGGGTGGGGATGTGCAGGATGGGAACCAGAGCACCAGAAAAGAGTGACACTATTAAATAGTGGTAGAGCATTTCCTCTTAGAGCATATTTTAATTTATCTATGAGTACTACAGGAAAAAGCGATTAGCCCAATGAGAAATGATCCTTTCCCTTCGTGTAGGTTGGGCATCCTTCATCCAAAAAACTAAAATTCAGAATTAGAAAGGTTGAGTGCCAATGTGCTACTGCAAGTGAAAAATTCCACTCCTGACCTCAGAGAAGGCATACTCAACATGTACTTTAGTTATGATTACCCAAATGCTTTGTAAGAGGCTTAGCCTGGTTTTTTCTTTCTTTTTTTTTTTTTTTTTGCATGTTTATGATTCCATGAAAAAAATGACAATATATTTTGGATCTTGCAAAATCTTGCTTTTCATGTATGGAATCAAGCTGAGCCCACACTTTCAGATGTGGACAGGTTTTCTCTGTCCTGTGGCTATTTCCTTAGGCATCCTTTTTCAAAAAATTAAGACCCTAAATTATTACATTGAACATAAATATAATCGCCAGAACATATCCAAACTCAAGGACACATTAATAGAGACAGAATCTAGCTAGAGTTCCCCACAGTAGTAGTGGGGGTAGTAGGCTTTCCCACCCTAACTGATCTTCAAACTGCAGCACAAAAATAATATGTACATGGGGAAGCAAGGCAACAGATGCATCCAAAAGTTCATGACTCTCTGAAAGATGATTATAAATTAGAAAAAGAAGTCAAGCACAAATTAAGGATTTGGAAAAAGTCAATGGAAAGCCTGAGTAGCAGATTTCACTAAGGTGAAGAAGGTCTCAGGACTTGAACACAAAGTGGACGTAGCAGGTCATGTACTCGGTGAACTCTCATAATAAGACACGATGGAAGCTGGATCTAGCAACTATTAGATGACTCAAAAAAAGAAAAACCCTCAGAATTATAGGCATCAAGAAAAAATTTAAAAATGAATCAAAAGCCAAAAAAATTATTCATTGAAATCATAGCAAAAAATTTCTGAAGTTGAGGGAAAAAATTCACTATTAAGTACAAGAGGCCCATGTAATATCTCCACGAAACATCATAATCAAAATTCCAGAAATTGAACCAAAGGAGAGAATGCTAAAGATGACAGGGAAAAACATCACATACTGAAGCCTGTAAAGGAACGGCTATCATAATAATAGGGACTTCTCAGTGCAAACTTCAAGACCAGAAGAGTTCAGAGCAAAGTTTTTCAAAGCATTAAAGTAAAGCAACGGTCAAACAGACTTTTATGTCCTACACACCTAGTTTTTAAAACTGACAAAGAAATACTCTTCATGACAAAGATGACCTAAAAATATATGACCACTAAACCTGCATTGCAGAAAATAATTAAAGAAATCCTAAACAGAGACAGGGAGGTCAGCAGCCTCAAAGATCCCTAAGTATTCATTTAATAGGGAGAGATATTATAAAAAAAGCAAATAAAATAAAAGGAATAATCATGAAAAAATAATACAAATGACAAGATTTAATAAATATCCTAAATAATAAGTTTGAATATCAATGATCTTAACTCTCCAATCAAAAGACACAGATCATCAGATTAGGTCAGAAAACATAATTCAAGTATATGTTGCCTGCAAGAGACACACCTCATCAAAGGGCAGCACACAGACTGAAAGAGAAAAGATGGAAAATGACACTCTATACAATTAAAGTAAAGTTAAGCCTTGAGTAGCTACTTTCAAATATTGCAGACTTTCAGCTAAAACTTATTAGAAGAGAAAAAGTTGGCCACTACACACTTTTAAAGGAGACAACTCAACAGAAGGAGATAACAATTGTAAATATACATGTACCCAATACTGGTGCACTCAATTTCATAGAAGAAAAACATACTGAACATAAAAAGACAGAGAGTCATCAGTAAAATCAGAGTAGGAGACTTAAATATCCCACTCATGAATACATTGGTCAAACAGACAAAAATCAACAAAGAAATATCAGAGTTAGACAATACCATTGAACAAAAAGATTTAGAAGGTATCTACAGACTGTATCATCCAACAGCAGCCACAATGCACCTTTTTCTCAGCAGTACACAGAACTTTTTAAAAGAAGGACCACATTTTAGGTCATTATGCATGCTAGAATAAATACAAAGGAATTAAAATAATTCTCTGCACAGTATGAAATGATAACTGAATGAAACTAGAAATAAGCAGCACAGGAACTATGCAAACAATTATATAATTGTTATGAAATAAACCATGGATCACAAAGGAAACCAGGAGACAAATTAAATAATTCCTAGAATCAAACGACACCACAAAAGCTTTAGGACAGAATGAAAACAGTCTTAAGAGAGAAATTAGAGCGGTCAGTGTGCACATTAGATGACTAGTGATCCCAAATCAGTAACTGAATGATGCATCATACTTTGTAAGTGGGCCTGATACCTAGAGAAGGGCACCATGAAGAGAACATTGTAAGTGGAGACGTAATCTCTCGAGACTGCAAAGGAACTTGAGCCAATATATTCTTTTACTCAAGCAGGCTGATGTAGATATTCTGTGTGTTCAATACAAAGGATCCTATTGACAGCTGGAGACAAAACAGCAGAGGAGGAGAAACATCACGCCTCCTGCAAATGGCTAAGTAAGCTCTCTTCCACATGGAGATGAATTAAGGTTATACTGGAATATGTAACCCATAGCTTCCTTTCATCTCAATAAACTATTGTTGATATTTAACTTAACTTTCTTTTCCTTATGAAAACATTTTGACAAGTGAGAGAAAACAATTGTAAATTGTCTTTGGCTTCTGTCATAAAGAGCAGCTACACTAGATGAGGCCATACTGGGATATTTACAACAAAGGAAATACAATAATGGCAAACTTTTACGTAATGCTATGTGACAGGCACTTAAAAACAGCTTTACATATGGTAGGTTATTTAATAATCACAACTATGTTTTGAGGAATGAACTCTCAATTAGATCCACTTCACAGTGAGGAAATTGAGGTACAAAGAAGTTTCAAAAGTAGCGAAGCTGGGATTTGAGTCCAAGTTGCTCATCTCCAAAGTAATTATTCTTGGCTGTTATTCTGCCCTGTGATATTCAGGGAAATATGTGGTGACATCAGCTAAGGAAAAACATTCTAGAAACCTGTACCATATTACTGTACTCAGTGCAGTACTGTACTCTTACTGTGGCCACTCTACTACTGATCTCCTTCCATACTATCATTTGTTTGTGCTCAATTTCATTTGCTTTTTGGCAGGTGTTGGAAATAATTAGTGTTTTTTGGGGGGCGGTGAGAAGGAAGGATACAATGAATTTGGAGAAGACAAATGATAAAAGAAAGAATCCAAGTTTGTTAAAGTTTACTATATTTCAGGTAACAGAAAACTCAATGCAATTGTACCTAATAGAGTATAACTGATGACATCCCATAATTGAAAGATCTTAGATAAATTTCATATTTGCCCTGGAATTTCAACTATGACCATCAAAAGTTTTTTCATCTTTATGTTAACTTTGACTGAGTGGTTGGCTTCATTCTTTTTTTATGTCTTATGTTATCAACTATTTTTAAATTCAATTAAGTGTATTGGTATTATTTAGGTATATACAATGATCACATACATCATAGGGAATTTGCACCTGCATGCAATGTACCTTGCTTTGTCTTTTTTCTCTCCCATTCCTATCACTTCCCTTCAACCCCTCTTTCCCTCCTTATTTACAATGTTTAATTTCCATTTTATCCTTATTTTCTCATGTTTTTGCTTCTTTTTTCCTTCTCCACTCCCTAGTTCATTTTTCCTTTGAGCATTTTCATCCTATTTCACTATATCTCTTGTGCAATTTGGTTCCTATTTATACTTCAGTTTCTCACACCAGTGAGACAATATGATATTTACACATATGTGTCTGATTTATCTCACTTAAGAGTGTGGTCTCAAGGTCCATCCATTTAGCAATATGTGTCTCAAATTTATCCTTTATGGCAGAGTAGTACTCCATTATATAAAAATGCATATCTTTTATATCCATTCATTGCTTGATGGGTGTTTAGGTGGTTTCCAAGATTTAATTATTACAAATTGCGCTGCTACAAACATGGGGGCACATTAATTGCTATGGTATGTTTTTAATTCTTTTGGGAAAACACCAAGGAGAGGAATAGCTGGGTCAAATGAAATATCTATTCCTAGTTTTTTTGAGGAATCTGCACACTGATATCTAATGGCTTCACCAGTCTACGCTCCCACCAACAGTGAAGTGTTCCCTTTTCCCCACAGCCTCACCAGCATTTGTTATTAGTTGATTTTTTTGAAAATAGCCATACTTTTCTGGACTGAGATGAATCTGAGTGTTACTCTAATTTGCATCTCTCGAATAATCAGTGACATTGAATAATTTTCATATTTATTTGCCACTGTATTTCACATCAGGAAAACAGAATGAGCTCAAATCAATAGCCTAATGTTGCACCTCAAACTTCTAGAAAAAAAGAGCACGTCAATCCCAAAGCCCATGCAAGGGATGAAATTATAAATATCAGAGCATAAATGAATGCAATTGAGACTAAGAAAACAATACAAAGACTCAATGAAATGGAGAGTTGGTGCGTGAAAGATTAAATCAAGTTGATAAACCTTTAGCAAACTGTCTTGGTTACTTTTCTCTTGTTACTGAGACAAAATACCTGATGCTCAAAATTAAGGAAGGAAAGGTTTATTTAGCTCACAGTTTGTGGACGTTTCAGGCCATACTTGGCTGGCTCCAAGGCAGAGTGGCACATGGCAAAAGGCAGCAGTTCATGGCAGTGGAAAACAGCAAAAGCAGCAAAAGCACAATGTGAGGAGCAGTGGCAAGCAGCCTCTTTCCCTCCCTTACATTGTATGCAAACTACCCGCCCCAGGGCAGGTGTGGCATTCATATCCATAATTCCAATACTGGACCATGAATCAATTATAAACTCTAAAAGCCCACTCCATGACTGCATGTGGCTTTGGGGGATACCCAGACACAAACCATAACACAAACTTCATCAAAAAAGGGAAAGAAAATATTTAAATTCATGCAATTAGGAAAGAAAAGGGTGAAATCACAAAGGAACCTGTGGAAATTCAGATCAACACCTACTTCAAGAATCTTTAATATGATGGAGAATACAGGAGAAACAGCCAGATTCCTAGATACATATGAATTACCAAAGTTGAAACATGAAAATATAAAAGTTCTAAGCAACCCAATATCAGCTAATAAAATTGAAAATGTAATTAAAACCTTACCAACAAAGAAAAGACCAGGTCCTGACGGATTCACTGTTGAATCCTACAAGAAATTTAGAGAAGACCTAATACTACAACTCCTCAAATTCTTTAATAAAATTGAACAGGAAGCAATACTCCTCGACTCATTCCTGGACGTTAGCTTCATTCTTACTGGTTTGATTCGTATGGAACATGATCACCAGGATTGCTGGAGTCAGTTACATCTTTTCACACAAAAGAAGACAGACTGGGTTTCCTAGGTGTTTTTAGCAATTCTTTCTTTAATCTCATTGAGGCAGAGTAGGTCATTTGGCTACTTTAATTTGTGGCTGGGACATAAGATTGTAATGCCTTTTTCTGGCCCATGAACCATGGACTTATCTTTTAATACCTTGCTAATATTTCATTGAATGTATGCACCACATTTTTTTACCTGTTCATTTGTTACTGGACCTTTGTCTTTTAAGGATGGAGCTGCTATGAATACTAATGTACAAATATTTATCTCTTTTCAATTCTTTTTGGTACATAGTAACTACTGGGGCATATGATAATGTGCTATAAATATTTGGGAAACCTAAGAATCTTTCTTTAAATGGTTGGAAAAGAAATTTTAAAAGGAACACTTGATAATATAAAAATTATAGGATAAATTAAAAATTACAGGCTTAAATTCAAAATTTAATATCTATAAGTAAAATTTTATTGGAACATCTCCATGCTCATTTATTTATTGTCTGTGACTGCTTTTGTGCTACAATAGGAGATGCATAATTTGTGGACAGTTTTTAAAAGAAAAATAAAATGTACTTAAATTAGATCTGGCTGTTGTTATTGTCATTCAATAACAATTTTAAATAATGTTAATGATAAAACTCCTCCCTCTGCAATATTTTATTGCTTTAAGTTCTTAAAAGTAGTGGTGCTTACTACTGAATTTTAATGTGTATTAGCTTCAAATTAATACATTTTATTTAATTATTCTTTAATAACATTATATCATGCTTGTACATGGAATTCAGAGAGAGAGGCAGAGGGAGAGAAATTCTACAGTCATCCATATAAATCTGGTGTAGGCTATTCATATGTGTCTCGTAATCAATTTTCCATCACTATAACAAAAGGCTTGAGATAACCTATAAAGACAATCAACCCTAAAACTAGCTCCACAAGAGCTAAGGAAATCAGGTGAAAGAACATGTAGTGTACTTTTAGTATAAAAGAGCAGTAATACTTATTGAAGAGGGCAGGAAGGAAAGAGTCACCTATGTTACCCTAGCCCCAACTGCAAATAGTTAAGTGTGGAGAAAGATTCCTCCTGCTTTGTAGAGGGAGAGAGAATTAAGTCCAGGTCTTGCACTTGAAGCCCATCATCAGGCCCATTATGGTGAAATCCAGTAGAGGTCCCACCAACCTCACTGCCAGGTGAGACCCAAAGAACTGTATCAGGCCAGGTTGTTGATTGCAAACATCAAGTCTATTTCAACCTTGGGCAGCAGGGTGGGGAGCAAGATTCCACATGCTAATGAGCAGGGTATAAAAGCTAGCATAGTTCTTTGTCTTAGAGCCCAGCACCAGGCTTGCTACAGGGAAATCCTGCATGCGATAGAAACTGGAGGCCCTACATGCAGTCCAGAGCATATAGACAGAGGCTCTAGCCCGGGTCTGGCATCAAGTGGAGTCTTCTGCATGGGCAAAGCAGACCCCAGTTGTGGCCTGCATTACTGCTGGCATCACTGGAGGCCTCAGTGCGCCATGGACTTTGTTGCTCCTTGCAACTATTATGCCTATGGGAAACTGAGTTTAAGGTCAGTGTAGCTCACCAAGCGAGGGATTACTCTCACCAACACCGTTCGAACTTCAGGCAGCATAGATTGGTAAGAGATCCCATTTGTTCAGAGCAGGACAAGGTAGGTAGAATAAGACTCTGACCTGGAGTTTAGTGTCGTGCTGGTAAAACCCAATACTGAGCAGATTCTAATGCTCCAAAATCCTCAGATAAGGTCACAGATGGAGGCTCTGACACAACCAGTACCAGGGGAAGACTCCCCATCCCAGTCTATTGGACTTCTACTCTACCTAGCATCACCACTGGTTTTTCGCAGTGGTCTTGGGGCACAGTCTTTTTAGTAATAGGCAGCCCATTTCAGTGTGGGCCTTGTTACTACTTTAAATAATGCTGGCGTTGGTGGGCTGTAGTCCCTGGGTATGACACAGCTTAGTGGTATCAGTGGCAACAGCAGTGACATATAGTCTTGCAGCTGGTCCATTTAAAGTGTTTGTTTTTTACTAGTGACTGAACCCAGGGACTTCATCTGCAAACCCCTTTAAACATTTTTACTTTGAGACAGTCTTCTTAAGTTTTAACCTGTGAGTTTCCTGCCTTAGTCTCCAGAGTGTTGAGATTACAGGCCACCATACCTGGCTTAAAGTAACTGTTTTAAGGAAACTCAATGATCTTGAAAAGACAAAAATATTTCAGTAGTCTAACAGAGCCTTAACAAAGAGAAGGATGCAGTAAAAAATAACAAATTCTTGGATTGAAAACTATACTCAGTCAAATAAAAAATGCAATAGAAGGTATAAATAGGATAGATTAAACAGCATAAAGAATCAGTAAGCTTGAAATGGCATATTTGAAAATACTATACACAATTGGAGGGGGAAACATAAAAGGAATGCAGAAAACTTATGGGAAAATCAGGACAGCAGTTAAAGAGCAAATGTTTGTATTACTAGGGTTCAAGAAAGACTTGACAATGCCAAAGGGCTAGTAAGATTATTCAGATAATAACAGAAAGGCTCCCAAACCTGGGGAAGGATACAAATATTGAGATACAGGAAGGTCAGAGGTCAACAGTCAAATTTAACTCGTCTACTTCAAGATGTCTTGTAATCAAGTTCTTTATAGTGAAACATATAAATACTCTAAGTCTGTAAAAAAAACAGACAAAACCAAACCAAATAATAGATAATGCATAGGGGTATCCCAATTCATCTGACATCAGATTTCTCAGCAGAAAACTCACAGGTCAGAAGAGAGTGGCCGGAGATTTTCACACCATAGCACTGAAGAAAGAAACCATCCACTGAGAATACTGTACCCAGCAAAACTATCCATTAGAATGAAGGAATGATAAAGACTTCCTGCCCAAGTGAAGCTGATAGAACATGTTTCTGCTGGACTTGCTTCATAAGACATAATGAAAGAACTTCTGCAAGGAGAATGAAAAATATTAATGTGTAAGAAGGAAACATGAAGATATTAAATTCACTGCAAAGAGTAAATATTCAAACAAGTTCAAAGTGCTACAACATTTAAGTGCAAACCATGAACTGAAACATCAGAAATGTAAGTCAAAATAAGCCTCTCTTCTTCTCAGTTGTGAGGGTCAGCTATTTTGTCCCAGTGACAGGAAAGTGACTAATACAAATATAAAATAGGACATCAAAAATTCAAAGTGGGGGAGACACAGTCTTCTCACTGTATGTGTTTTCTTTTGTTTGTACCAGTGCTTATCTCCATGATCAGTTTAAGTTGTTATCACTTCAAAATAGCTTGTCAAAATCAAAAGATATATTTTGTAAGCCTCACGGCAAACAAAAACCAAAACACCTATAACTGACTAATGAAAATTGGTAAGCAAGGAATCCAAATTCACATATAGCATAAATCACTTCATCTTAAAGGAAGACTATCAGACAGGGAGAAAGAAACTATAGTTACCTTGAATTCATGAAATTCTGTATTGCTTATATTGTTTTTGTGTTGTTTGGTTTATGTCTTTGTTTTTGTTATTTTGTTTTTGTTCTTTTCTCTTTAAAATAAAAAAGAAACTGCAATTACCTTAAATGTAAATGGTTTAAAATTTTCAATTAGAAGACATAAAGTAACTGAATGAGTAAAAATGAAGGCCCAACTATATGTTGCTGCAAGAAACTCACTTTACCTTGAAGGATACAAATAGACTAAAAGAATGGAATAAAATATTTTATGTAAATGTAATCTAAGAGAAAGCAACAGTATAAGCCATACTTATATTAGATAAAATAGGCTTTAATTAAAGCAACAATGACAGAGAAAAAAAGTGGCTCATTTCATGAAGAGGAAATATATGCATCCAATATTTGAGCACCTACATAAATATATATATATATAACAGATATAAAACAGATACTTAAAAGCCCAAAGAAAGGGACATGCCCATGTCGTAATAGTTTAACATCCTGCTTTCTGTGAAGGGGTAGATCTTCCAGGAAGAAAGTAAAAAAGAAACACAAGAGTTAAACCACTCTAGATAAAATGGATCTAACAGACATGTATAGTGTTTTCCATCTAATAGTTGCAGAATCCACAGTTTTCTGTTTAGCAAATGGAGTGTTCTACACCATAGGTCACAAAACCGGTCTCAACAATTAAAATGTTGAGATTATATGATGTATCTTTTCTGATCACAGTGCAATCAAATTCAAAATCATAACAAAAAAACTTTTGGAAACTATACAAATACATGGAAATTAGACAAGTTACTTCTAAACTACCAGTGGATGAAGGAAGAAATCAAGAAGGAAATTAAACTATTTCTTGATAGACAACATATATAAACCTTTGCAATATAGAAAAAACTATGTTAAGAGAGCAACATTTATAGTAATCAATGCCTCAATAAAAGTGGAAATATGTCAAATAAACAACCTATCCTTGCATAAGGAGGAACTAAAAGTACAAGAACACACCAAAGCCATAATTAGTAGAAGGAAAGAAGTAATAAAGAGCAAAGAAATAAATGAAAAAGACGGTAACAGAAAATCTTCTGATCAATGAAACAAAGGCCTAGTTCTTTGTAAAGATAAACAAAACAAAGCCTTACACTGAGGGAGGGAGAGATGGGGCTCAAACAATGTCAGATGAGAGGGGAAACTGCAACTGATACCACAGAAATACAGAAGATCGCTAAAGATTACTAGGCACACTTTGCTACCAAACTTGATCACTTAGGAGGAATGGACAGATTCCTAGAAAATACACCTTGCCAAAACTGAACCACGAAGCAACAGAACCTGAACAGACCAAAGCAGATAACAAGTGTAGATCGTAACAAAAGTTTCCTGGGAAAGAAAAGTCCAGGAACAAATGACTTCATTGCTGAATTCCACCAAACATTTGAAAAGAACTGAGATGAATTCTCCTTAAGTTTTTCAAAAAGTACACAGGAATGGAATTCTTCTGAGCACCTTGTTTGAGGCCAGTGTTACCTTGTTACAAAACCAGATAAGGACACAAGAAACAAAACCACAGACCAACACCCTGCATGAATAAAACCATTAAATCTCTCAGTAAAACACTAGTGCATTAAGATTATCATGATATATTGAGACTCATATTAGAGATACAAGGTTAACTCACAATAAATAAATAAATTTATATTCCACATAAGATGAAGGACTAAGACTAGATTGTTATTTCAATAGGTTTAGAAAGGGCATTTGAGGGCTGGGGATGTGGCTCAGTGGTAGAGTTCTTGCCTTATATATAAAAGGCCCTGAGTTCAATCCCCAGCACCACATACATGAAAAACAACAACAACAATAATAAAGAAAGAGAATTTGATAAAAGTCAACATCCCTTTTGACAAAATATTGAACAAATTAGTATAAAAGGTGTATAATTCACCATGAGAAAGATCATTTATAATGAACCAACAGATAACATTATACTCAACGTGGAAAAGATGAGAGCATTTCTGCTAAGATCTGGCGTCCATTTCCCCCCTTTTTATTCAGCACTGCTCTGGAAGTCCTACCTAGACAATCAGGTAAGAAAAAGAAATAAAGGGAATCCAAATTAGAAAAGA
Source organism: Dinomys branickii (assembly GCA_004027595.1). Lineage (NCBI taxonomy): Eukaryota > Metazoa > Chordata > Mammalia > Rodentia > Dinomyidae > Dinomys > Dinomys branickii. The sequence continues at coordinate 42,409 of PVLD010014144.1, forward strand.
AGTCAAACTGTTATGCTTAGCAGATGACACAATCTACATAGAAAATATCAAAGGATATAAAAGCAACATGCAAAATCAATAACATTGCTATCTGCCAATAAAAATGGTCTGAAATAGAAATCAACTTCATCTACAGTAGTCACAAAAAAACTAGGAAGGAATTTAAGCAAAGGGGGCCAGGGATGTAGCACCTGTCTGGCCAGTGTGAAGTCCTGAGTTTGATTCCCAGTATCAAAAACAAATTTAGCCCAAGGGGTAAAAGATTTCTATAGAAACTATGAAATATTGATGAAAGAGTTATAATTGAAGAGGACACAAAAATATCTTCATGGGTTGGAAGAATCATTATTTTTAAAATGTCCATATTGCTCAAAGTGATATACAGAGTTAATGCAATCTCTATCAAAATACCAATGAAATTGTTCATAGAAGTAGAAAAAAATCTAAACTTTACACCAAACTGCAAAATTCTGGAATAATAAAAGGCATCTGAGAAAAAAGAACAAGAAACTTACAACCTGACTTCAAAACACACCCTAATGATACAGGAATCAAATCACTGTGGTACTGGCATAAAAACAGAAACATAGGACCAGGGATACAGCTCAGGGGCATAAGGGCCTGCCCGGGGAAACAAAACGTCCTGAGTTTGATTGCTGGTAGAAAACAAAATACAAAAAACAGAAACAGGTTAATGTGACAGAAGAGAGAATTCAGAATTAAACCCATACTTTTGATTTTCCAAAAGATGCTAAGACTGGAGAAAGGATAGTCTTTTCAATAAATGATGGTGAGAAAATTTGATATCCATATGGACAAGGATGAAAGTATGGAGTCCTTCCACCATTAGAATAGTGAACTGAAGATGTACGACTCAAACGATGAAACTACCAGAAGAATACAGAGAAAATACTTGAGTACATTGAAATAGGCAATGATACTTTTTGGACCAGACCCCAAAAGCACAGGTAAGAATATCAAACTTAGACACATGGAATATGTCAAATTAAAAACCTTTTACATAGTAAACAAACAGCAGGATACCAGAGATATCCTGCAGAATGGGAGGAAGTCTGACAAGTTACTGATGTGTAGAATACTCACATAACTCCAAAAGTTCAGTAGAAAATAACAAAAACCACAATAATATGATTAACAAACAGGCAACAGAACTAGCTGTTTCTCTAAACAATACATACAAATTTCCAACAAGTTCATGAAAAATGCTCAATATCATTAATAATTGGGGAAATAAATATCAAAGCCACAATAGCATATTACCTTATCCTAGTATGAAAGGTTATTATAAAAATTCGTAATATAACAAGTGCTGGAGAGAAGGGAACCCTTGCATACTGTAGTGAGAATATAAATTTTAAATGTAAGTAAATTAGTTCAGGTGTTATGGAAAACAGTAGAAATAAAAATAGAACTAGTGTACTGTATGATCCTGCAACCCCACTACTGGCTATATATCCAGAGGAAATGAAATCAGTCTGTCAAAGAAATATCTGCTCTTGTACGTTTACTCTTATATGATAGCCTAGAAATGGAAAAATCTAAATGCTACAAATGGATGGATGTATGAAGAAAATGGGACACAGATACAATACGAAATTTAGCCACATAAATATTGAAAACCCATGGAAACAACATGAATCAAAGTGGAGATTCTTATGATAAGTGAAATAAGGCAGGTGCACAAATGCAAGTACGTAACCTCCTTCATACATAAAACCTCAGTTGGCCTCAGAAGTGGAGAACTGAGGTGCTTACTGGAGACCAGGGGAGATGGGGTCAAAATGAAGAGTGGGAAATGCTGATCCGTGTATACGTACCAAGCTCCAGTGAAATATGCGCAAGGAGTTTGCAAAGCTTTTATCTTGAAGAGATGACAAATGTTTGAGGAAATAAATGTTTAACCTGATTAACCATCATACAATATCGATGTATCGAAACATTGTATGATGCCCTAGTAACAGTTAATATGTACAATTTGGCGTTTTTCATTTTGCTTTATTTTTATTTTTTTTTGAGAAAAGGGTTCACTATGTACTTCAGGCTTACTTTGTAGCCCAGCTTGGCTTCAAACCATAGCTGTGTCAATTTACCGAGTCCTGGGATTACAGGCATGTGCTACCATACGCAGCCAATTTTTGTTTTTATGTATCAGTTAGAAATTAATTTTATCAAGTCCCCCAAACCCACAAAAATGCATAATAACCAAGAAACTGTTTTAAAAAAAGGACACATGATATTACTTATGAAAGTTTTAGAATGAGGGTCCTTTGGTGTGGAAAGTCTTTTTCATCTAACAATTTTGTGTATTACTGATAAACCATAAAAATTACTACTTCTTATAAAATAACCAATTTAATGCAGTTCTTGCCTCCTGGCTTCTCTTGCGTTATTCTCCCTTTAAATTAATCTTCAACATGCTAACAAGCTAGGATGTTCATTATTCTTCATCCTAACTAATTAAATGGTTTTGTTCAAAGTTCCGTGGTGGGTAACAAGAAGTCCTTGTTAGCAGCATTTTAACTTTACAGAATGTAGGAATAGGTGGCATTCTTTTTAATGCTATAGTTTTTTATAATCATTAGGAAAATCTGGATTTTGAGAAGGGAAACTCTTGCATAGTGATATTTAAATAATAAATTAAGGGTTTCATTCTGTAAGTTGAAACAGGGAAGGTGTAAAGAAATATATTTAAATTAGCACACATGTCCTTGTCTTCACTACATTTGTCAGACGTTCGAACTGTGATACAGGCTCATATTAGTCAGTTTTCTGTTGCTATGGCAAAATATTGAGAAGACCAACAAAAAGGAGGAATGATACACAAGTGCTTGATTCTTGCTGTCAGTCCGTGGTCACCTGGGTTCCCTTGTTTTGAGCCTGGTTGAGGTAGAACATCCTGGCAGGAGTACATGGGGGAGGGATTCTGTTTAAGTCATGTTCTGTGGGCTGGGAAAGGGGGTGCTTAGAGGGGGAAGAAGAGGGTGAGTGGGGGGAGAGAGACAGACCAAGACAGACAGAGAGAGCGAGGCCAGGTCCCAACAGCTCTTTCAAGGGAATACGCCTAACGGACATAAACTCTCTTCACTGGGCACGACCTCCTAAAGCTTCCAGCCCCTCCCAGCAGCACTGCAGGCTGATCACCAAGCCACTGAAGATCTCAACCATAACAAGGCCCTGTGATTCTTACAGCTTTTAACCGGAAGATGTATTTGTGCCTTCATTACCATTTCAAATTTGGCTTAAATTATGGCTTTTTGTAGCACTGAGCTCAGCATACTGAGATTTTTTTCACTTACAACTCATAAAAGAGGAAAGCAGGTATGTGGTGCCTGGGAGGTGGCTTTGCATTATTCTAGGCCTTAGCATTTTCTAAAATCATCTCACTGATGAACTCCCCTATCCCCCATACTGTATATTCTACATCATTACAATGAGAAACAGACCTAAGTTATTCAACCATAGGAATATTTCTGTTGGCCTTTGACTGCAGAGTATTGACAATCTAATTTACATATGATTTGGGGAAAGTAGAATGCTAAGGTACTTTTCCTAATGACTATATCACTACGTTTAAACCATAAATGGGCCTTCACTTGGTTTATGCCCCATACCAGGTTCCTTTGAAAATTGTTTGCCCATGGAATTAATGATTTCTATTTGGCTTCTGACACTTTCTGAAAGAGGTGTATTCCATAGGCTACTTCATAGTTTCTGTGACTTTCAGCCCATTTCTGGTCACAGTACCTCTTCCAAACGTTGTTGGCAAGTACTTATTATGGTCAACACTAAATGGACACAGCCTGAAAAGACTTTGATTATCTTTTAATGTCTCTGTGTTTTCCTTGTAATAAAATTAGGTATTTTCCCAAGCTAAACAAATAAGGTTCTGGTCTGGTCGACTTTCCCACCTTAATTTTCACCTAGAAGTATACTGGGGCACTTACTCACCAATAACATTTAGCTACTTCCAATTGTGTGTTGGAGTCATGGTAAGTATAGTGGTAGAGCAAGATTAGCACATGTGTAGACAGTGTTATTGATGCTTGGGAATGGATGGGTGCCAACATGGGCAAATGATAGGAATTTCAGCTTAAAATATAATAGCACAAATTACCTTTGTTTTGGAATTCTGTATCATTTCTATTGTTTTTGTATTGTTTTGGTTTTGTCTTTCTTTTTGTTCTTTTCTGTTTAAAATAAAAAAGGTAAAATATAATAGCAAAAGGGTTCAAGTTTCTACCATGAACCAGAGCTAAAGAAGGCACTGAATCAGAGAGGGACTGTCCAAGTTCCTGCCAACCTCCCACCAACCTCCCTATGCCTGCAGTAGCAACTCAGTAGGCCTACTCTTTGTGTCTTTTAAAAATAGTTCTTAAATCTCAGGCAGAATGCGCAATGAACCTTATTGCTTTTCCTACAGTTACTCTTTGAATTACTTAATGAAGGGGAGGAAATGTATCAATTAAACAAATTGGGGTTAGTTTATATTTATTCTTCAACTCAATGCTTTGTTCTAATTATATATCCTTCTTTTAAAACATTTTAGAAATTTGGCATTGGTCAATTGCATCACAACAGTAAATAATGTTTTATTTTGCACATGTTATAATTTCATCCTCTTTAATTAACATTGACTCAGGGCCTTTCATAGACAACAGTTTCAGTCAAACTCTGAAATGCAATTAGGAAACCATTCTCACTTTCTAACCAGATTTTCCAGGTTTATCTCAATCTCTCCCAGTTTTCAAGATTTTGCAAAGAGCCTTTGCTCCTTTTAGTAGGGATTATTAAGATTTAGATCTAAAATATATTCCCAAAGTCTCATGCTTTCAGAGATGAAGCTTTCTCACATTGACTGGATTACATGCACTGGCTGATCAGTGGATTAACGTAAGTTAATAGTTGAATGTGCTATTAAGACCTGGGGCCTGGGAGAAGATGGGTCTCCGTGGTGTGACTTGGAAGGCTATGTCCTGGCCAGAGCTGCACCCTCTCTCTTCTTGTCTCTCTGCTTCCAGCCACCACATGGCAAACTCTCTTCCACCGTGACTCTTTGCTCTGAGGCTTCTGCCTTGGAGCCAGCTGTCCATGGACTGAACCTTCTGAAACCCTGAATAAAAATAAACCTTTTCTCTAAGTTTTGGGCGTCAGGTGTTTTATCCCAGCAATGGGAAAGACGACTAATACAGGGATAGAGACCAAATTAAAATAGTTTCTACTTTATACTCTTTTACGCTGGTATCAGAGCAGGGTGATTTGGGATAGGACAAACACAGTTCACAGAGGCAAAAAATTACATTTTCATGTAATAAACTGCAGCTACAAAAAGATTCATTGCCATCATTTTTGTTATAACTTCACAGTTCATTATTTTTATTCATACTTTGTGTAACTTTTTTCCCTTTCTACTAAATTTAATGTTAAGTACACATGACACTTAGGCAATGAGCTCTCAACATAGCAAGAGAAAAGCATGAAGTCATAGGCAAGGTGATGTCCATTAGACAGATTTCTTAGCAGAAAGCTTATAGACCAGAAGAGCATAGGATTATATGTTCAGAGACTGAAAGGAAAGGTAAACAAAACAAAACAAACAAAAAACCCACTAACCAAGATGACTTCCTACCAGAACTGTCCTTCAGAAAGTAAAGATGAATGAAGTCTTTCCAGTATGAGCAGAGTGTGAATATACTCATCACTGCCAGCCTAGCGCTGCAGGAAGTACTTAAAAAGTCCTACCTTAGGCACGAAAGGAGAATAACCATCATCATGAAAACACATTGAAATAAGAGCTCGTTAGAAGAATAGGTACATAAAACAGAAAAGAAGAGAACCTAACCTTAGCACGACAGAAAACCTCAAAGTCACACAATTTATATGTAATAAACTAAGAAAAATATATAAAACAAGCAGGAAGCAATAAAATGACAGGGAGAAATTCATACCTATCAATAATAACCTTGAATATAAATGGATTAAATTCTCCAGTCAAAGGATGTAGACTGACTAAATAGACTAAAATTATATCAGGTTTCAACTACATGCCACCTAAGAGAAACTCCTATCACTGGTAAAGAGCCATATAGACTAAAATTACAGTCAGAAAAATTCATATCATTTGAATGGAAACCATAACAAAGAGGAATAATTATACACAAATGAAGCAGACTTTACCTCAGAAAATAGACAAAGAAGCTTATTTCCTACTGATAAAGGAATGCTTTGAAAAAGCATAACAAATATATATAGGTGTGTGTGTATTTTCCAAATATGTGTCTACTGAAATATGCAAACCAAATATTACTAGATTTAAAGGTAGAGGTAGACTCTAATAAGACAATAAGTGGAAACTTTAACTCCCTCTGTGCTCAATGGAAAGACCATCTAGATAGAAGACTCAAGAATAAGCTCCTATGTGGAACCACACAATAGAACAAATGAACCTACTAGACATTTACAAAACATTTCATCCATCACCAACAGTTAAACATTCTTCTCCTCAGCACATAAAATATTCTCCAGGATATATCAGGTCACAAATAAAGTCTCCACAAATTTGAAAATATTGAAATCATAACATGTGCCTTCTCAGACCAGAACAGAATAAAAGTGCAATGAATGACAAAAGGAAGAACAGAATGCACAAAAATTGAGTAACATGGTCCTAACTGACCAATGTGTGATTGAAGAATTAAAAGAGAAATCAAAATATTTCTGTCAACAAATGAAAATTACAGCATTTAACAGACTGAAATCTGTGAGATAGAGCCAAAGCAATAATGTATATGTCATAAAAGTAAGAACTCAAGTAAATAACCTAACAATGAATGCACATCAGGGACTTAGAAAAAGAAGAATAAGGCAAACAGACACTTAGTAAAAGGAAAAAAATCAGAGTGGAAATAAAGCCAAAACTTCAAGAAAAGTACAAAAAATCCATGACACAAAAAGTTGTTTTTTGAAATGATAAACTGAGAAGTATTTATCTAGACTAAAAGAAACAGAGAAAACCCAAATAAATAAAACCAGAGATGAAAAAGGACACATTAGTACTGACACCACAAAAATAAAAAAGGTAAGAAACTGTTATGCTTAAAAACCAGAAAACCTAGAAGTCAGTAAAATTCTGAACACATGTAACTTACCAAAAATGAATCAAGAAGAAACAAAGTCAAACTAGACTAAGTAATAGTGAGATTGAGATGGAGACTTCCGGGAAGATGGCGACCAGGTGAGCGGCAGAGGGAAACTCTCCCAGAGACCGATCTTTCGAGCGCGGGTGCCAGGTCCGCGGCTGTGAAATTCCAACTGAACATTTTGCTCTGCACTGCCTGAGCATTAACGGGTCGGCTGGATACGCCTGCGAGAAGTGGGCGGGCCCTGAAAGCTGGGCGCCCGAGGCGATCGGTGCTGCGTGGGCCACGGCTCGGCCGAGCCCCTCGGAACACCGAGTGCGATTGCAGCGGGAGGGACCCGCCCATCTCCCAAACCCGAAAGGGCACAGGCGGCTGAACCAGGAATTTTTGGAGGCTGCAGAGCAGAGCAAACTTAGAGAATGCGCTCCTCAGGCAGACTGCGCTAATCCGCGCAACTGAACCGGATCCTACTCAGAGCCCCGACCCCGCAGGCGGTGGCACCCTCAGCTGGAGAGAGTCGGTGGCTCCTGCGAGAACGCCGAGGAGGAGGGGGAGCGCCGGGATCTCCTGCTGGCACGGATCTCGGAACGGGTGAGCCGAGTGAGCACCGCAACAGGATTTCTGAGATGGGAAGAAGCTCGACCGAAGGAAATACATCTGAGCGGCTTTCCTGCCTGCACGATCCCAGGGTGAGTTGATTGGGTGCCCTGAGCAGTTTTTTTGAGTCGGGGAGAAACTCCGCCCAGCGAGGGACATCTGAGCAGCACTTCTGACTGCACTGTCCCCGGGACAGAAGAGCTGGCTGGGCGCCCCGACGGGATTTTTGAGTGGGGGAGGAGCTCCACCCAGGGAGGAACACCTGAGCGGCCCCCTGCCTGCAGGGTCCCTCGGGCGGTGAGCTGTTTATGCGCCCCAGCCAGGTCTTGGGGTAGGGAATAGCGAGGTCCACAAAGCAGCATCTGAGCAGCCTTTTAAGCGGATCTCTCAGCAGAAAGCTTAGGGGACATTCTCCCAAAGAGAAGGAGTCATTGGAGCAGCCTCTGCAGCAGACCTTTGCCTGCTGAACTGCATGGGGAATTTATAGCTCCACATTTTGAATCTCATACCCAAAAATGGGAAAACAGAGGAACAAAATGCAGTCTCAGAACTCAACCCCACCCAGAACAAGTTCTGAATGCGAGGATACAGGGGAACCAGGAAGCCACATACCTGCAAGTTATGAAACGATTGCATCCGAAATGAAACAACTCCAACAGGCCATAAAACAGCTTAAAGCAGAAATAAGCCACATACCTGCAATGATCTCTCAGACAAAAAACGAACTGAAAACAATAATGGGAGAAATGTTCCATACACATAGAGAAGAAATAGATAAAAGACTAGCAGAAAATAGGAAACAAATGGAAACATTACAAATCAATTTAGGAATGAATTACCAGGAATGAAACAGGTCCAAAGAGAATGCCAGGATTTGAAAACTTACACTGAAAGCTTGCAAAACCGCTTAAATGAATGCGAAGATAGAATCTCAGACCTTGAAGACAGCATGGCAGCTTATGAGTGAGAAAGGAAGGATCTCATAAAATCATCAAAGACACAAGAAAAATTAATCCAACAGCTCCAAGATGAGGCAAAATGTAACAATATTCGAGTTATAGGAGTGAGTGAAACAGTAGGAGACCACACAAACGATATAAAAAGAATATTTGCTGAAATAATAGCAGAAAACTTCCCAAACAAGGCAAAAGATACTGAAGTTCAGTTAATCGAGGCATATAGAACCCCAATGATCCATAACCCAAAGAAAAACACACACAGACATATGATAGTCAAGATCCCAGATATCCAGCAAAAGAACACAATATTAAAAGCTGCTAGAGAAATGAAACAGATCACCTATAAAGGAAAGCCCATCAGAATCACAGCAGACTTCTCAAAGGAAACCATGAAATCAAGAAGAGCTTGGAGTGAGGTATTACAGATTCTGAGACAAAACAACTTCCAACCTAGACTGATGTATCCTGCAAAACTATCCCTCAAATTCAATGGAGAAATAAAATATTTTCATGATAAAGAACAACTGAAGAACCTCATGAGTGCCAAACCAGCATTGCAAACAGCACTAAAAGATATTCTAGACAGAGAAAAAAGAGACCACAATCCCAAGAACAACAATAGAAATAACTCCCTAAACAGAACAAGCAAGTAAACAGCAAAAGAAGGAAAACAACAAGTAAATAACATGACTAGAATAAGCCAACATATAACCATGATAACCATTAATGTAAATGGCCTCAATTCAAAAGTCAAAAGGAAAAGATTGGAAGAGTGGATTAAGGAACACAATCCCACAATATGCTGTATACAGAAAACAAATTTCACTCAAAAGGAAATCCCCAGGTTGAAAGTTAAAGGTTGGAAAAGAATTCTCCATGCAACAGGCCCCCAGAAAAAAGCAGGGGTAGCTATTATGTTTGCAAACAATGTAAACTTCAAACCAAAAACAATTAAAAGAGATAAAGAAGGGCATTACATACTAGTTACGGGACAGCTGCAAGAGGAAGAGATAACAATCCTAAACATTTATGCACCAAATAATGGTGCACCTAACTTTACAAGTCAAAATCTTAACAGACATAAAAAATCAAATAACTAATAACACTGTTGTAATAGGGGACCTAAACACCCCTCTGACGCAAAGAGACAGGTCAACTGGACAGAAACTCAGCAAAGAAATAACAGACCTGAACCAAAAGTGTGAACAAATGGACTTAGTAGATGTATACAGAGTGCTCCACCCTACAACATCAGAATACACATTTTTCTCAGCTGCACATGGGTCTTTCTCTAAAATAGACCACATTCTAGCCCGTAGAGCTTATCTACCTAAATGCAAAAGAATTGAAATTATCCCATGCATATTACCTGACCACAGTGCAATGAAATTGGAAATTAATGACAAAGAGAACTCCAGAAACCACATAAACACTTGGAAATTAGACAACAACCTCCTGAATAACCAATGGGTCACACAAGAAGTTAAAGAAGAAATTAAAAACTACCTACAAATAAATGAAAACGCAAGTACAACCTACCGGAATCTGTGGGATGCAATGAAAGCAGTCCTCAGAGGGAAATTTATAGCAATGAAAGCATATACAAAGAAAATAGAAAGAGAGCAAATAAATAACCTATTGATACACCTCAAACTCTTAGAAAAAGAGCAACAAGCCAAACCAAGAGCCCAAAGAAGGGAGGAGATTATAAAACACAGGGAAGAAATTAATGCAATTGAGATGAAGAAAACTCTACAAAAAGTTAGTGAATCAAAGAGTTGGTTCTTCGAAAGAATAAATAAAATTGATAAATCCCTAGCCAACCTTATCAAAAGAAGAAGGGAAAGATCTCAAATTCATGCAATAAGGAATGAAAAGGATGAAGTCACTACAGATCCAAAAGAAATACAAAAGATCATTAATTACTACTTTGAAAATCTGTATTCCCATAGGATAGAAAATACACAAGAAATGGACAGATTCCTAGAAAGGTACAAATTGCCAAAACTGAATCAGGAAGACATAAAAATCCTGAACAACCCAATATCAATTAATGAGATTCAAAATGTTATTAAAAACTTAACAACAAAGAAAAGCCCAGGCCCTGATGGATTCACAGCAGAATTCTATAAAACATTTAGAGAAGATCTAATGGCAACTCTCCTCAAAATCTTCAACGAAATCGAAAAGGAA